>KN470983.1:2724-30367 GCA_000787095.1 Periophthalmodon schlosseri
AAGAAGGGCAATTAAATGAGGTCTAGAATGATTGAATTACTCATAGACTTTCTATTGAAGAGCTCAAGTAGATTACACGGACTAATGTTTACTCAATTAAATGAAGGCACAGTTCTAAAGATGCGCTACAAATACAAAGTAGGCCCAAATCCTCCTGTTACAGTAATCACAGAATTGATATAATTCACTTTCAGAATGTCAAACTGAGTTGTCTTCAGAAACAATGGTTCGGACAAGGGTCAAAATTGTACACCTTTTGGGAGTAGCCAAAATTGTCCTCATGTCAGAGCAATGACACTTCAAAATAATATTACTCAAGTAGAAGTAAAAAGTAGTGGTCCAGGTATGGGTAAAACTGGGGAAATGGGGAAACCAACTACTCAAGTAAGAGTAATTATAAGACTATGTTTGGACGCTTAGATCTTATTTGATTTGATTTTGTCAACATAAAGCTTTTGTCTGTTGTAGACTTACTCACAGTGGGAAGGGTAACCAAAACTTTTACTCAAGTTAGAGTACTGTTACACCAAGGCTACACGATAAGTGAAAATACGTAATTATAACACTGAGATTTGCTATTTATGTTTAAAAAAATAGGATTCTCTTCTGTTTGACAAAAACTACAGGGTTAGCAGTATTTAATGCAGAATAACATTGGATATTTTGTTGTGGGGGAAATTATGGTACTTAAAAACTGCAGTCTTTACGATTTGCTAACTGCATTCATTCAAACTGTGATACAGGACTAAGTAACAAAACAGAGAATTAACTTCAAAATACTAATTACCACCTTCAAAGCAATACACAACCTAGCCCCTTCATACATATCTGACCTCCTCCACACTGCTGCTCCTGCCCACACTCTCCGCTCCTCCTCCTCTCTCCAGCTCACTGTACCCTCTGCCCGACTTGTGACCATGGGGAACAGGGCTTTCAGCCGCTCTGCCCCCCAGCTTTGGAATTCTCTCCCTCCTGATCTCCGCAACTTAGACTCTCTTCCACTCTTCAAATCCAGACTCAAAACTCACCTGTTCAGACTGTCCTACCTCTTATAACCAATCACACATCTTTTATCAATCAGTTTTTTGTTGTGTTTTATTTTTATCAATCGTTTTTTGTTGTGTTTTATTGTATTTATATGTTTTCTTTTTATCTAATTTTATCTTGTTCAGTGTCCTTGGATATTTTGAAAGGCGCTTATAAATAAAATGCAGTATTATTATTATTATAAGTATGTTGTCTGAAAACTACTCTGAGAAGTATCCTACAACATATTCAAAAAGTTACTCAAGTAAATTGGGAAACAACTTTAAAAAAATAAAGTATTACGAATCCATCTTGCTTTCCTCCACTGAATATGTGTAGAGGATGTTTTCGATGTCCCTCTGTAGTCGGGGCAGGTGGTGTGAGGGGAGAGCGCGCAGTCTGTGTTCAAAGTACTTCAGATAGATGGAGATGCCATCCTCCCTCTCCCCCCTCTCCCCCCTCTCCTCTTTCTCCTGGGATAGTTGCTCAAGAGTCCTGTTGATCACTGCGATGAGGTTGGCGGTCGTTTCGCTGATGGGCTCCTCCTTCTTGAAGCGTTTAGCCCGGGACCCTCTGCTCTCGCTGGGCGTGGGCAAAGGGGGCTCGGGGGTGTGGGTGGAGTTGTGGGAGGGTGCGTGAGTGTGGATGGATTGGTGGGTGGACTCGGGCATGGGCAGACCCGGGGAGTCCAGGGGAGCAGTCTCTGGCGTGGGGCTCTGGCCACACACCTCCAGGAGAGTGCTGGTCCATGGAGCGTCGCTCTGGGCCTCCGACTGGCAGTCAAAGTCTCCGGCAAAAGACTCCTGTGGGCACATGACAACGCACACCATCCATTCAAACCTCAGTGCATCAGGAGACATATCTGCAAATTTACTCTCCGTTTAAAAGTTTTAAGGAAGAAAACTGCATTTATGCATTAAATGCATACAAATAAATTGTATGCATTTTCAGACTTGTTTCAGCCTTTAAACAGTCCTGTCCTATCTCCCCGTGAGATACCCGTTACCTTGTCTAAGTAGGTGGACAGACTCTCCTTGGTCTTGGTGTGGGGCTCCAGAAAGTGCAGCTTGCTGAGGATCCAGTGCTGTCGGGCCGTTCTGCCTGTAGGGGGCAGCTTCTGGTATCGGACATACTGTGTGCGCAGGGACTCCCACCTCCTCTTCATCTCCTTCTCTGTGGAGCACAAATCAGCCCAAGTCACTCTGAGGTCTTTGGGAAAAATAACTCAAGCATGCTACTGTCTCACTTGTGTGTGCAACATTTGATTCAGTTGATGTAGCCGGATGTGAAGTATTGTTCAAACTGTGGTATTTCCGAATCCAAACAATAAACAATAAACACTTGACTTGGCCTACAGTGGGAGTGGACTATATTTATTACATTAAATATTATTATCCGACTCATAACATTTGGCTTATTAATGCTCAAAAGGAAAGAATTCCATTTCTATGCATTTACTCATTGTAAATGTTATATGAATCAGTAACATGTGGCATGATTCAACTTTAGAGCTGTATTTGACTAAACACATTCTTGGTCATGGCCATGTCCTGCGAAAGATTAGTCAACTAAAAAGGGGGCGTGGCAAAACTCTTCAAAGTATCTATCTGGCCCAAACTGCACTCACAAGATTACACCTGCATGAGAGTTCATGCAAAAACAGCCATTTAAATGCAGAAGAGTACTAGGAAACTGCCTGTAAAAAGACAGATTAAAAACGATTAACACAAATTTTGGTCGACTATGACCATCCACTGATTAATTAACTATAGACATGCAGCCCTATGAAACTAATGTTTTTGTTTTTTTCAAAATATAACTTCATAGTAACTTTAAAAAGTTACTAAAGTAAAAGAGAGAATGTAATATTATCTGCATATGCATACAATAACATGTAGAGTACATGTTATACATGTACTCTGCAATAATAACGATGTATTTTCTGTTAACATTTATATTGGTGACATAGATTTGTTTTTTATTGTAGGCATGTTGATGCACTCTGGGAAATATGCCAAATGCAAAGTCAAATGAAAAGAAAATACTATTTACAGCAGGGGTTAGGATAATACCACGAAGTCCCCATGATATTTCCACGTTTTGATGCAAAGGCAATAATCAATGCAGGCGACATAATCGCAATTGACTTAAGCTGCACAGACCTACCACATGGTCAACCCGACACGACCACACCGAACCACACCGAACCATACCGAACCGTACCACACCGTACCACCCCGTACCTGTCGTGTGCAGTTTGAGCTCGATGTCTCCCCACAGCTGCGCCTTCACGCTGCGGTTGTTGTAGTTTCTGTTGGTGCTATCGTACAGCGCGGGCCTCTCCTGCACCATGATCACAAACTGTTCCTCCATGGCATCGCTCCACACCGCCATGATCCTCCCCGAACCCCGCGCACAAGCCGGGCGCAAACCAGGCCGAGGGTCGTGGGTGATGGCCGACGCTAGGCTGATTTGTTATGTTTTCTGAAACAGCCGTCACTTCCGCCTTCTCCGAACGGCCTGGCCAATCAGCAGGGCGAGGGTGTGGAAAAGAGCCAATCAGAGAGCGCGTTTGAGGCAGACTGCTGACGCTCAAAGACTGGAGTGGAGTCGCGAATCGTGCCATCGTGTCCGACCGACAGGAGGAGGGACTGGTGGTTGGGTGATGTTGCTTTGCATCTGAGTGGAATGTAACTATATCAAATATTCACGTTACTGTAATTGAGTAGAATTTTTGGGTATTTGTACTTTTTTGAGTACATTTTTAAACCTGCACTTGTACTTGAGTATAATTCTAGCATGTAATTGTTTATTAAAAATGGCTAAATATGGTTCCCTCTTCTTTCTACACCTACAAACAACAGCACCTCATCGCCTGCTCAGGTTGGACAGAGCTCAGAGAATATACAGATTGTGATTAAAAACAACTTAACTAAATTTTAAACAGTTTGGATTAATCATGTATTGTACAAAAAGTTGTTCTAAAATCTAAAATTATGTTAAAGGCTGAAATAGCTGCTGAAATACTTGGGTGAGAATGAAATAAGAGGTCTTGAGTCAAACTGTTGTCTTTGTGATTTATTCTCTTGCAAGAGAAGGAGAAAAGTAGAGAAGAGAGTAGATCAGGTAGAAGAGAGAGAGGGGCATGGGGCAGCCCCACCCTGGACTCTGTACAGGCTGGTACAGGGGCATGTACACAGCTCATATCACTGATGAGGGGAGGACCGGACATTGAGGGGATGCACCTCAACGGAAACTGACTGAAACTGGGGCCAGATAACTATGACAGTAAATATCTTTAAGAACACGTTAAACTGTATTTTGCTATTACAAGGCACAGACGGTGGCACGTCACCTGCACGATTCCATGGAAATATAAAGTTAAAACCATACTTCGGAACATTCTCTGTGAAGATATAAGGTTTTATGCCATACTGTGGAAGATTATAAGCAAAGATAACATGCCATGAAACAAGCAGGAGGAGGCCCTTCTCCAGGCAAATAAGAGTCAGGTTTGTGGAGATGCAAGCCTGCTCCGAGTAAGAATGCAAGTTTTTCAGTGCAATAAACACAATCAAAATGAAAAACAAACAAACAAAGGCAGTCTTTTATTTTGTCTATTTTTTGGCTAAAAAGTTACATACTGTGGCTTTAAAAAGTAATAGGCCCATTAAGTAGTATTATTTATTGTGTACTTTTTACTTAAGTGATTTTGGCAGCAGTACGTGTAACTGAGTAAATGTTTAGCCAACTGTACTTTTACTTGAGTATCTTAATTTTTCACCAGTTTGTATTCAATCCAACAAGTACTAAACAAACTAAACAATCCAACAAGGACTAAAGAGCCAATTATTAGTTGATAAATTGTTCCAAGATCCAAGTAAGCCCACAAGCTCCAAAATGTGTGTGTGTGTGTGTGTTTACTTATTTATTAGGTTGTTTGCAATTTCACACTATTGTCAGAAGGTGGCAATATTTTATCACATTTAAAAATGAGAGAAAAGCAATAGCTGGTGTTTGGATTCTGGACTAGTGCAAAACGAAAAGAAAAGAACAAAATCACGAAGAGGCCCACATTCAGTTATTACATTCAAAATGCTGCTCTTTTTAAATGATCTTTCAATTCTCTCATTTGGAAACAGGAGCAATATTCTGTTGTGCAAAAAATTTACTCAATTAAGAGTAACTTCAAAATAACATTACTCAAGTAGAAGTACAAAGTTGTGGTCCAAGAAATTACTCAAGTAAGAGTAAAAAGAATCTAGGTAAACTACTAGGCTACTCAAGTAAGAGTAACTTAAAGAGTAACTGCTGGGATGTAACATCTTATTTATAATTTGAAGTTAATGTAATCTGAAGAACTAAACATTAAATAATCCACAAAATCTGGTATTTTCAAGGGACAAATGTTGAAATTATTTCATATTGTCAACACAAAGTTTTTGTCACTTGTGGACTTACTCACAGTGGGAAGAGGAACCAAAACTTTTACTCAAGTAAGACGCTGGGGAGGTTCTGCATGTATCTGTATGGTGGAATGTTCATCAGTTACCATGGTGACACAATGCACACATCAAACACAGCAAATAGTGCCAAAAAAGTTTTATAGGCCAAAGCATTAGGTCTACTGCTCAGACTAATCCTACATTTTGTCACCAGTTTAGTGGGCCACTTGAACTTCTGTTTCGGACTGAATCAAACGTAGTCAAAATAGGCTGGTTATTTCAATGCACAGCCTTTTTTCATGAACGCAGGGCGGGCTGGGGCGTGTCAGAGAAAGGCAAAATAGCGGGACCTGCGGGTGGGAAAAAAAAAACCCCAAAACATCCTTGCACATCACTGCCCACACTCGCTCTCACCGGCCGACGGCCTCTGCTGCTGCTGTGATGTGGGACAAGGAGAGAGCGCATGGACAGGAATGAGCAGAGGCGAAAGCAAGAATAACTGAAATAAATAAAACTGAAATAATGAACTACAATGAAAATAACTCAAAACTCGATGCCTTCAAAAGTCATGCACATACAAGCATGGAGCTGAACAGCGTGAACGAGCAGGCTGCTGGGGTGGTACAGTGATAGAATTATTGTAATCTAACTACACATAGCACCTTTGAGTAAGTTGTGGGAGAACTGTGGGATAAGATAAGATAAGAAAACCTTTACAGAACTCACTCTTGGTTTAAAGTGGCCAAAGTAAGGCTGGGGCAGTGTTGGGGAGTGACTAAATACATATTCAGAATAGACCGACTACTTTTGAGTATTCTGAGGTATTTCTTTTAGAGGTATTCAGAATACTTAATGGAATATAGAATATACATGGAAATACACGATCACGCAAGTTATATAGGCTATAGTTATATAGGCTTCAAACTGCATGATAGCAGAAGTTTAGGGGCGTCTAATTTAGCGTTAGCACTAAAACTTTGTAGCCGTAGCCTAATTGCTAATAAAAACAACTATCATACCACACTTTTGCAGAAATAGATTAGCGACATCTGATTTACGTTGAACATTTTATTTTCAGTCATGCTGCGTTATTCACAAGTTTATTTGCTTCCCGCAGCACAAATCGGCTATACACTGAAGCTCCAATAAGTTTCATTTTCACTTTAATGCTCGGTGGACGCTTAGTGTAAAGGCTGTAGTTTGTCATCCCCGCTGATCTAAAATGAGTGAGTACACGTCCAAACACATGCTTAATATTTCCCTGGCTATTTCTTACCTTGTGCAGTTGAATGCCTCTCCTAGCCTGCGCCTAATGTAAATCATACTGCGTTGTTACTAAGGGAGTTGTTGTCACCCACAGCGTTCGGCTCCAGTCAAATGAAGCTCATCGTGGCTAGCGGTTATAGGGGCCAATTTGGACCCGAGTTCCATATCTGGAATTCCGACCGAGAGTGTCATAGTAACTAAAAAGCCAATCCAGAGCGAGGCTGATGAAGGTAACGCCCCTTCCCGCCCACATCGCTGGGTTAGCACGAAGTGGGCACTTAGCAACGCTGTCAATCAAACCTGTTGCTAACGCTAGCGGGAGAGACCTCGAGAAAAGAAGGTGCCTGACTTGTCTGTTATTACTGTTCATATCTTGATTTACAAACAAAGGAGTGAAATAAAAATAACGGGATCATATAGAGCGGGTTAATATGAACATTTAAGACCAAAATGACGAGCCTGACAGCAGCAGTTATGGAGAGAGGGGCCACAGTTTTTCAGTAGAAAGTGAATTAGAGTCAGAGTTGATGGAGCTGGAAGCGTGCCCATGCTCATTTCCTATATGGAACGCGCCAGCTGCTAGCAGGTTAGCTATGTGCATTCATATATACAGTCTATGATGTAAACGTGACTATGTTCCTCAGCGCACTTGTTGAAAATCATTGGCTCATCTACATCTAGAGTTGGCGGAATGACTTTTTCTACAAACTAACTTTTTCATTTAGCCCCGATCCTAGTCTGGCTAAAGGCTCGTCCTGACTGCCCAAACAGCTTATGCATTATTCTAGAGGATTATTGCAGGTGAAGCATTTTGGTAAAGTTGATATTTGAGCTAAGATGATGTTCAATCATTGCAGGGGGAATGAGTATTGATGAAGAAATTACCTGGAAGAGATTTGTGAAATTGGTTGGTGTTGTCATGAATTTTAATTTGGCAGTTTTTACGTTTAAAATGATAAAAGTTGCCCTCCACCTGTGAGGCCAAATCTTTAGAATATTGTGCACTTTTCAAATACTAAAGTTGAGTTTTCTCCTATTCTTTTATATTATAGTTTTTGTTCAAAGGGACTGTATGTAAGAGTTTGATTTTAAAATTAAAAAAAAAAAAATCAATTTTTACTTATTATTACGCTTAAGTTGTTTATGTTATAATTTTGTGTTTTAATTCTCAAGACGATTATCCAATCAGAAAGCAGAATGAGCCTCATATATATATATATATATGAGGCTATATATAACTTTTTTTTGCTTTAACATATAGCCGATTATTAACTTTTTACATAACTTTTTCTTTTTTTTTTTTTTAATCTATGGGAGAAATGAGTGGGAAATGTACTTATGGATTCATAAGTACTTTAATTAATTACAGGTAAAAGGTCTTGTCTCTGCCCCCTACAGGCAGTGGTGTGCGGTGCAGTGTTTTGGATGCTGGGTGAGCTTGTGTGGACTCTGTTCCGCTCCACGAGGCTCAGAGCTAATGGATGGTTCACGCTGACCTCTTGCCTTTGACCTGTGTGCGGGCCAGCTGTGCTCACATCTGCCCCACTCATGTATGTGTCCCGCTGGCTCAGATACACAGACTGGTTCAACCCCAGTTCAGGATTCAATCATAAATGAAGTATCAAATAGTCATTATAGTTCAGTTTCATTTAGACCTGGTTTTGTCCTGGTTTGGTTGAGTTTATATGATGATTTAGTCCCAATCTAGTTCTTCTTTAGACCTGCTTTAATCCTGGTTTAGGCAGTTGGTATGACTATGTTGGCATGGGCGCACTGATCCTAATATACAGGTAATGGTACTGACCAACCACCATTTTCAATTTGGTTTGAATTTCTGTTCAAATAAAAATGTCTTTTACTATTAATTGTATGACATGAAAAAATATAGATTCCCTTAAAGTCCTCTGAACTCCACGTGCTTTTACGAGTCCTTAATTCCTGCTTTAGACTTGATTATTTTACCTCTGAGCCTGGATACTAGTTCCACTGTCCACAGTCCAATATTTTCTAGTACTTGAAAATCCTGGTAATATGTCATAGTCAATCAGTAGATTGACAGCCACATCTACCCCAGTTTACCATCAGTCTACCCCAGGGCAGCTATGGCTAAGCGGCTTGAAACACTTGATGTAAAGAGGATGAATAATGTTACGTACAGCTATCCATATAAGAGCAATGCATTATTTAATGCTCAGAGGATCCTTTAACCATGTCCTACCAGATCTCTGCTCTGCCCTGATCCCTGACCCCTGACCTGTGCATAGGGCCAGCTGTGCGCACATCTGTCCCACTTGGCTCTCAGGACTCATGTTTGGTGGTACAATGCGTGGATTAGCTGTGTGTTAGCTTAACAGTACTTTCTAACACACAGATAGTGGCAGACAAAGTGTTGGTGTATTTTTGCACTGTATAGAAATAAGCAAATTAGAAGTGTAGAATTCACACAATGACTGTTGCTATTGTTCCAGGCATGAGAACACATAATCACTAAATATCATCCATCCATTCATTCTTCCTCTTTACCTGGGGCCGAGTCAGAGAGGCAGCAGTCTGAGCAGGGACTCCCAGACTTCCCTCACCCTAGGCACTTCCTCCAGCCCCCCCAGTGAGACCCCAAGTCATTCCCAGGCCAGCCGAGAGACATAGTCCCACCAGTGCAGTGTGTCCTGGGCCTCCTCCTGGTTGGACATGCTCGGAATATCTCCTTAGGAGGCATCAGATGAACAGATGGACGTGGAGGAGCAGCAGCTCTCCTCCGAGCTCCTCCAGTGTGACTGGGCTCCTCACTCTATCTCTAAGAGAGCGCCCAACCACGCTGCAGAGAAGAGTCATTTCCACTGCCTGTATCCGTGATCTTGTCCTTTTGGTCATTACCCAGAGCTTATGACCATAGGTGAGGGTAGGAATGTAGATTGACCAGTAAATTGAGAGGTTTGCCTTTAGACTCAGCTCCTTCTCCACCACAACAGTCCACCTGTCAATCTCACCCTCCATCCTTCCCTCACTCGTAAACAATACCCAGAGATACTTGAACTCCTCCACTTGGGTCAGGGACTCTCCACCCACCCGGAGAGGGCAAGCCACCTTTTCCAGGTCAAGAACCATGGCCTTAGATTTGGAGGAGCTGATTTTTATCCCAGCCACTCAAACTACATCCTGGTTCGACGGAGACATCAGGACGACATCATTTGCAAACAGCAGAGATGAGATCCTCTGGTCCCCAAACTGGACCCCCTCCAGCCCCTGACTGCACCTAGAAATTCTGTCCATAAAAACAATGAACAGAACTGGTGACAAAGGGCAGCCCTGGCGGAGTCCAGCATGCACCGGGAACAGGTCTGACTTACTGCCGGCAATGCGAACACAGCTCCTGCTCCGTCATGGAAAAGAGAGACACGGTCGAACGCCATCTACAGCTCCACAAAATATCTTGACATCATATTTATTTATTCATTCAGATTTCATGAAGTTTTCAGTTTCTAACCACTGCATACTGCTTGAAAGTGGGGCACTGCATACAGGATTTGTTCAAATATATTTCAATATTACCTGTGTCCCCAGATATTAGGTAAACATTGTTATATCATAACTTATGTATTATGATTATTAGGATCTGTAGCAGTTTGTAGCTGTAACTCTTACTTCTTATTCAAATTCATCTGAAATTCATATCATGGATCACCTGACACAGTTGATTATTTTTTATTTTTTTTGCTAAACTACAATTTCTATTTTAATATTTACACATCTTTTAAAGTATAGACAAAATGTATCTCGTTTGGTACATCCCGATGACAATACAATATTATGGCAATCCATTAGGAACGTGCTAAAGTCTGTAATTGTCTTAGTTGACGTTTAAGCACAGAAAGTGAACCACAACAGAAATATTCCTTTTTGTTTAAGGATCAAAATTTGGTTCAATTTTTTATTTTTATTCTTGATTTTACTTGATTATTTAATTTATAAATATTTTTTCCCCAGTTCTGTTTCGCTGTGCATATGACTGAAAGGGTTTTATTCTGGACTTTTCTCCTTTAATGTAAATTTTATGATGATTAGTTGTGATTATTTGTTTTGATTTGTTGTATTGTGATTTTAATGTCTTTCTTATTCTGTAAAGCACTTTGAATTACCTTGTGAACAAATTGTGCTATACAAATAAACTTGCCTTGCCTTGCCTTCCCTAATTTTGTATGTCTCCATAACAACAATTGCAATATTACACATTTTTCTATATATGCTACACTCAAAACCTTGAAATCCTCTTTTTCTTTATTAAAATAAGGCAGTATAATCACACACAAAAACATAAAACATTGCCAAATATTAAAAAAAAAAAGCCAGTGTTTCCGAAAGAACTCTATGTTCTAACATTGTTATGTTATAACATTGTTCCCTCATTAAAAACCTGCCTGAAGAGATTCTAGATGTCATCCATGCATGTTTGAGTAATCTAGCGATCTCTCCCGGACTCTTTTTGAACCCTCCTTGCAGTTAGCAGTACGATTCTATCCAAAGCTCATCCAACAAGTCTACATCACCCATGCTCCCATGCGACAATTTTCCATAAATATACAAAAACATGATACAAAAACAATACCTACAACTTCACAAACCTGATGTGATGTGTAGTTTCATTAGCGGGATGCACGCTGATTGTGTTGTGATAGCGCTCTGAAGGGGGAGTGACTTAGCACGGGGATCAAAGGGAGGGTAGACTCAGAGCGTCAAAAACAAAACTGAAACTTATTAATTGTTATGTTAATATACTGTTTTCGGCAAATATAGCATTTAGAAAACAATAAAAGGCAACACGGTGATCTATACTTGTTACGTGTTAACAATGAATACTCCATAGAGGCGTAGTACAGCCTCTTTAACCATCACAGGGACTTAACCTGTCTGTGTAAATATATTAACAGCACAAAAATATGAAAAATCTTACGTACACATTTGGCGGCTGATATATTTGCAGACAGCAGGCGGAGGTGGTTTCGTCTCCGCTTCTAAAGCCTGTCACGCTTTTTGATTAGCTCCTGTCTCACTCTCAATCCAATCTGATGCTCAATTATCTGTCTCCACACAGCCCCACGGATGAAAGCTGGAGAAAAAGCGCATGCCTAGAGAGAGAGCTTTGACGTAAACATACATTAAAGATGCACTATTGCCTGGAATGTTCCTGAGCGTGTCGTTAAACATATCAATACCGTATCATTAACTGTTTTCACTGCTCAAAAAACACCGTCAGCTTTTTTTCGCACTTATTTCACTTCTCTGCGCCTCTGCCCAGCGTTTTGCCGTCTCTTTATGTAACGCAGTGGGTTTGGCTCATGTTAGACGCATCATGCACTGGAAATATATTTTTGATCTGTACGTGACTGCCTTGCATCCACGAACAAGAAGCGGCCGTCGCTAACATGCTAGATTTGTTTTGCGAAGCATATCAGCTCAACATATAAGTCACATCATAGGAAATACGGCGGTTTATCACAAGTCTGCGTTTGGTGAGAAATTATTATTTTCTCTTTAGATTTGCTTTTTGTTGTCTTCTTTTTCGCCTTCAGTCTGCATTCTCTCTTGTCCAATCATCTCGCTCTGCTTATTAGCTCCTCCTTATATCTAAAACATACCACGTCGAAGTGAGCCTGACCCGCTGGGAGCTAGTACCCTCCAGAGTCTGCTTTGGACCTCCTCCAAAGTGAACCAACCATTTTATATACGATGAAGACTGGCTTCACCATTCATCTGTATGTGAAGGGATGTTCAGAATGACGTAACTCCAGGTAGAATGGGCTTTTTACATACAGAAGACGTTGAATATTTGAAGGAAAATATATGGAATTATGTAGCAAAGAAAAAAATCTTAAATAATTCAACTAAATATATGTATTTTTTTTAATTTTAGATTCAAATTCCTCAAAGTCAGAGCTGCAAACCCTTGGCCTTTTCTCAATGAGCTTCATGATGAAATTTTCTGAAATGGTTTTCAGTTCACATGTGCCTCGTCAGTTATGAGCTTATTTTTTGTTTACTTTTTTGTGTTCATTTTGCTTTCATTCAGAATCTACAGTGTAAATAGTCATGAAAATAAAGTGAAAAAAAAAGTGTCCAAACTGTTGGTCTTGTAGATAAGTTAAATGCCATACTGTGGAATACGTTGTGAAAGCAATAATATCTCCATGGAGACGAGCAGGTAGCGGACCCTTCACTAGAAGTTACATTTTAACTTTGGCTAATGTTACTTTTCTGCAGTGCTGGTTGTGTGAAGATTATTTCTAATAATTTTGTGCTAATCTGGAGTCGAGGTTTTAAATTGAGCAAATCCTTGACTAATTGGGGATAAGCAGATCAGTGAACGCCGAGATGGACACAAGGCAGACTCAAAATGCAAAATTAACAAAAACTTTGAAGTGTCTCAATCGTCTACTGAAAAGTTAATTTGCCATTCTAACAGCTTCATGTTCTCTGCATTTGACCCATCCCAGGTTAAACCTGTCAGGAGCGGGACCATAGACTGTATATCTATATGGACTTAGCCCGCCCGCTTGCTGCTGCTTTCCAAATAGGAAGTGAGCGTGGCTCCATCAAGTCCAATTCACTTTCTGTTGAAAAATGGTGGCCCCTTTCTCTTCTGCTGTCGGGTTTGTCATTCTGACCTTAATTCAAGATGTGAACATTAACAGTCCAATCAAGTGCTTTCTTTCCCCAAGGTCGTTCCTGCACCTAGCGTTAGCAACAGGTTTGATTGACAGTGTTGCTAAGCGCCCTCTCCCTGCCAAACCCTGCAGGCGAGAAGGGGCGAGTACCTTCAACAGCCTCGCTAATGATTGGCTGTTTGGTTGCTATGATACATGAGCTTGGAATTCAAAATATGGATCTTGACGCTAAATTAGCTGCTATAACTGCTAACCTCTATTGGCTTCACCTGGCTGAAGTCGAACATTATGGGTGATGCCACACTCCCTCAGTCCACTGTAGTCTATGAGTGGGACCCATCTCCAGAACATGAGCCAGAGGGAAACTTGGACATAAGAGCCTCATTTCCATTGGTTCACTTTGGAGCGGATTTGAGGGGTCTGAAGTGGACCCTGGAGGGTATTAGCTCCCAGAGGGAGCCAGTCTGGTACGGATCGCTTTAGCGAAGGTGTGGCTACACACGAAATGAGATGATCGGACAAGAAAGAACGCAGACTCAAGATGGCAAAAAGCAGCATATGAACATAAAATAATAATTTCTCACCAAACATTCAGTTATGGCAAATTATAATATTTCGAGTGCATAGTGCACCTAACATGAGCCAAACCCACTGCATTAGATATTATAAATGTTCAAATGTGGTGTAGAGACACAGAGAAGTGAAATAAATGCAGAAAAAACAATAAACCAGAAGTAGCTTTGTGTTTACACTAGCATTAGCCACATCTCACAGTGACACAAGCTTGGAATTGAGATCTGCCTTATGATTAAAAGTATAATTCAAAAACAATTTAGATTGTACTTATTAAGAAAAGAGTTATGTTTGGGTGACGTCAGTGTCTCACAGAGCAGAGCCCTGCCCCTGGAGCCGTGACTGGAGCATGAAAACTGGGCTGAAGGGAGCCCCACTAAACAGACCCACGCCAAGGCAACCCCAAGTGAACCGTGCCAGTGGAAAATAGGCTAAGAAGACCATGTCCGGCTTGGTTCTGGTTTAACAGTTCTAACTGAAGTTAACTGAAGTGTTTTAGTCCTGCATTAGACTTACGTGTGGTACATCTGCTGGCTGGCCAGTTACTTTCTTGCAGAGGTAATTTAGGGGTGGTCCCTTACCTGCATCTCCCCTTCCTCTCACCTCTGTCTACAGGACAAGTAGGCTGCCGTAAAGCAGAGCCACCAGTCCGCAAAGTCTGTTCGATGTAACCGCCTCTGCCGCCTGTGCATTAAGAGCACATCCACTGGACCAGTACAGTGACTTTGGACTATTTGTGTCGGTGCTATCGCCACATGTTTTGCTGTGTATTGCTGTAATTCCTGTATGAATTTCTGAAACTTCAATTGACCACTTTTATGTGTGAATGGGAGAGTGGTCTATTTTAGCAAATATCAATTAAATGAAATGTCTTTTTTTTTTTTTAAACTTATCCTGTAATAAAAAATGTACATTTTTCTATAGTCCATGTCTGCTGTTCATTCAGTCCTTATTATCTGCAGGCTTTAGAGAGGGCTCATTTTCAGGGTGGTGTTGCACAAAAATAATTCCTGTATTCTACTTGGGTTAGTGGGGAATCATTACTTTCCAAATTTTGTATTGACCCTACCTCTCAGCTACCACACTTGGCTTAGTCTAGTTTTGCTGTAGTTCTGGTTGATTTTCCTTAAAATACTTGACTAATGGCCCCCAATTCAAACAGAATCTGCTTCTGAACCTTTTGGAGCACAGACAAATGGCTGGGCTCTTTGTGAAGATGAGCCTCTGTAGTTTTAGCCTCTGTCTGATCTACTCTCATAAGCGGAAACAAGATACGCACAGAGGAACATCAGATTTAAAATCCCACCTAGATTTTTTGGGGGGGAATTCACAAAGAACTAAAGCTGCTGTTTGATAGACAATATACTGAGCATTTGTTGGGTCTTGACAATTACCTTTTCAAAGCTGAAGCCAATATCACAAAAATACATTTAGGGACTTAATAATAGTAATAAAAGAAAATAAAGTAAAAAGAAAGTCCAGGTGGAAAGCCTATGAAAGGCCTGTTCAAATTCTGTGAATTTCAAGCTAGTTTGAATTTGAATACAAACAGATTCTGATTCTTCCCATTTCTCCTATGAAATCATCACTGTCAGCACCTTTTAAAAAAATGAAAAATATGAATATTTTTGTATATAAGACAGTAGCCTCTCAGGTAGAAGGATGTTAGGGTCACCACAGGGTCACCGGGAGAAAAATGTTTGGAACCACAAGTTTAATGATCATACAGTGCACCAGCAGGAGCAGCAGCTGTGTACAGTGAGACACCGCCCACACTCCTCATGCACACCCCTCATGCACACTCCCCATGCACACTCCTCACATGCACACTCTGACACGCACACTTCTCACATGCACACTCCTCATGCACACTCCTCACGTGCACACTTCTACTGTCACATCATATTAACATCGGGTCATGCATTTTCTTAGCCCGTTGCTATGGCAGCGGGGGGGAAATGGGAGCCCGTGGTCCCAGTGACGTGTGTAACATTAGAGAGGCAAGAGAAGATCTGATGGAACTGGAACTAATCTTGGAGGTTGTGTTCATGTTCTAGTGGTAAATGTCCAACTTAGCCACATCTGCCCCTGGAGTGTCTGAAGGAAACATGGCTGCCAATCTGGGCCAACGGCCTCTCCAGCCACCACCAATCCAATGACCCAGTGGCCATCTTAGTGCTGTTAAGGAGACTGTATATATGTAAAAAAAATACATGTTTCCCTATGTATTTGATCAAAATATATCTTGCCTCAGTACAGATATATTTTATAAGCAGCTTTTGAGGTCAAAATTAATCAATAATTAGGATGCTCTGAATGCATAAGGTAAGTGAGGAATAACTTTGGACCACTGCAAACTGTTTTTCAATTTTTTCTTAAATCAGGCACAGTGGGTAAGTGCCTAAAAGTGCAATAAGAGTGAGATTTCTTTGTTCCACTGTGCGACATTAAACTGATGTGTCTTTACTGTGAGCGAGGTCACCTCTCCACTGATCTGACCTGTAACTTGGGCCAGTGTGTCACCTGTATGTCTCTACTAAAATATAAATAACTGTAATGTCATTCTGTGGAACATTTCAGGCAAAGCAAGAGCAAGTGTGGCACCACCACTAGAACAGTCCCTTCACCTTCAAGTGATTCATCCTGATCCTTTAAATAATTAAATGAAACCAAAGTACTATTGAGTCATTTTAAACAGAAGGACAGCACAAGTGACTTTCAGCTCTTTTAAGTGGACTTTCAGCTCTTTTATGGGATCCAAATCTTTTGGATCCGTTCATTTCAAAAAGATGTTCAAAAGACTTTGTCTTTTTAGAGAGAGAAATGACCAAGGCTCAGACGTGTTTAAAATGGTTCAAAGTGAGAGTGGGAGTGTTTACCCTATGGAATGATGCAGAATCTAAATAAAATGTTGCACTACAATAATTATAATTTAAAAACGTTTTGTGCTGTTCACAAATCTCTCACTGGTGCCGCCTGTTCTGTTTCTGGACTGATTCTTGTGACACACCCCAACCTCCGTGCCACACTGGAATCACTGCTTTGCTCTCTTCACTTCCAAATGACCTCCAACCCTCCTCAGCAGCAAAGAGCAGTCACATGACCCTACTGTGCTGATGTGACTGACAGGTCATGGCCCCGCCCTCTCTGTCACAGTGCTGAGTTTTGATTGGCAGATGTGATGTCATTAGGGTGACCAGATGAGAATGATCAAAGTTCGGGTTGCAGAAGAGTGTGTGTGTGTGTGTGTGTGTGTGTGTGTGTACCTATACAGGCCTCACAAATGCTTTTTAGAGGAGTTCTTTCAAGTTGATGATCACTGAACACACACACACACACACTATACAGGCCTCACAAATGCTTTTTAGAGGAGTTCTTTCAAGTTGATGATCACTGACTGAGAGGTGCAGCTGTGAGGGGAGACTGGCGCTGTTCCTCAAAGCCTTGGTACCTTCCAAAAAGAATAAGACGAGAAGTGCTGCGTGAGTATATGTACAGTTCAAGCTGTGGACAGATGCTCTTTGGAGAAAGGTTCTTTTCAACATGAAAATATTTAGGTGGCTGTCTGTAGGGTAAAATCTCAAAAATATGTAGAAAAAAAACAAGGCACACTTAAGGAGTGTAATAATTTGCAATATATTATAAAAACATATATATAATATTTGAAGTTTAGGCAGTAAGGTACCTTGCCTTGTAAGCAAGGTAAGTGTCCTGCCCATAGGCACAAAGACATGGCTGATGGAACAGGCTTCATCAGACCCTTTTACTTATTCCCCTCCTCTTTTACTTGCGTCATACTCAACAGTTGCCTGGCATGTCCAGAATGATATCTCTGTGTATTTTCACACAGAGGGATATCAGTCTGGTCCTCGTGTCCTCCATCGCACCTTGAGCCAGGGCCAAACACTAACCTCACTCCAGATTCATATGTGTATCTCTCTGAAATGAGTGCAACACATTTATCAATCTGGGACAGCTCTCACTGAAAGTGATCAGATCATAATGTCATGATGATCATTTGAATCTGATTGGTCGAAGCGTCACAACAGCGGAACAAGACAAAAAAAACAAACTTTTGTAACATCCAGATGAGAGAAAAGCTCATACATCGTCCCTGTCCACAAATGCACACCACTTTTATAGTCTGTGTCGATACTAATTACTATGCTAATGATTATTTATATATATATTTATTTATTTGACAGCTGCATTGTCCAATAAATGTATTGCTCAGACCAGATTTAGGTAGAAGCTCATTTTCATGTGTAGTCCCTGGGCAGAGGCAAAGTGACAGCAGGTAACAGTGTGCGCAGGTACTTCATAAAATGGCCTATGTAGCATTTAAAATACAGCTTAAAAAAAAAAACAAAAAAAAAACCCCTCCAATAACCCATCGCCAGCAGAGGGCGCACCTCATCAGCGCTCCAAATACAAATGTACAAATTGAAATATTTACATTTATACTTTATTCCTACAGACTGCAGATCACTAATGGCTACAGCCCTGACTCTCTTTAAGCCACTTCTTCAGGTTGAATTTAAAATGTCCCAGAATGCCACACTCCCTCACAGATACAAGAGGGAGTTCCAGGCCCTGCTGCTTTGACAGAAGAGCAGTTCTGCACAAACGTGGTGGATCTAAAGTTCAGTCTCCTCTGGAGGAGGCTCTGTCCTGACTCCTGCTTCTTCAAACAATCTCACAAAAACTCTTGGGGAGGCGCCGGGCTGTGAAAAATCTTGTTCACTAGACTAAGATGGGCCAAGAGGATGACATGTTAACGTGATATTTCTTAATAATGATGTGACATCGGTTTCTTCGCTGATATTTTGAGTGCTTGTTTTTACGAGCTTTGAAGAGTTTCTTGCCAGTGACCATGTTGTACTGAAACACTTAAAATGTGAAAATATCACTGAATGCATAAACAGCTTGGTGGTGTCTGAACTCATTTGGTGATGAATGAATCTAAACTGAGCCAAATAAAATTTCACAGTTTTAATCATTTTCGATCTGTGCTTTTTAAAGGACAGTGTTCTGTCCACTTCACCTAAATAATGTAACAAATCCACTAATTGCAATGTGTCTCCCTTGATGGCAGTAGCGTGCGGTGACTTTTATGGGTGGGCAGCAGATTTATGGTAGACATCAATATTTAGTTGATAACAATTTACACCACTTTTTATACAAACTACATTGCAAATTAGTATATTTATTTTTTACTGATGTATTAAATGCGCATATACTGAGTCATTTTGGAGTCAAATTAGAGGAGCCTAGACCTACATATTTTAGTAATATTTGTATATATTAAACTGTATTTGACCTGTCTGTACAAGTAGAGCTAGTCAGTCATTTGTTTCTTCACAGATTTGTTCTACACCTCATTTATACAGCTGAGCCTTCAGTACTGTGGTTATCTATGTAATTACTATTATGCATCTACAAACCATATGAGTGAAGAAGTGATGAGATACGAACAACAGTGCACTGGTCAGACAGGTGCACTTATAATACAGCCTCATGTGTCACAAACAGCCCTGCGTAAGAACAGCGCCCTCACACTCACCTCTCACAGATGCAAATCAAAACCACATCTTTCTTGAAGAAAGGTCCTTTATTTCCCTGAAGCAGAACAGGTCCAGAACAGTCATATGTTCTTGCACACATGTGTAATAGTCCCATTATTCCTTTAACCCTATAGTTTAAACACACAGGTCACATCCTCCGTTTCACACAAACTAGCCCTGAAACTAGCTCATGTTTAATTAAATGTCTGTCTATATTAACTAACATCTAATCACTATAGAAACATGAAGCTAAAAGCGAGAATTATTTTTAGACCCTTGTGCTAAAAGTTGGCGCTGCTGTTGTCGTCTCCTGCTGCACACGTGCTCTTACAAGAAACCTCCTCAGATGTCTGACTCCTCCATGGGTTTATCATGGGGTTTATGCCTCAAATGTGTCTGTCAAAAGGTGTTCACTGATTGGTTGTTGCCGTGGCGATATCGCTCTGCATTTGCATAAAGTTGACTTCAGTTCTGCTACACTCAGGTCACCTGTGCACCACTCTCCTCTCCACTTCGCTCAAATCGCTCATGTTGCTCTTGGTGTGAGTGCGGCGTAACACAAAGTAACAACACACGGACAACCGCGATTGATGAGTGTACTCAGTGAACAGTAGGTGGACTAAAGGACACCGTGACTTCAAACACGCTTTATACAGGCAGAAGTGAAGGGAAAATGGGATTATTTGGACATAATTCAAAATTATTTAATCTCACTTTTGACACCCGATTATTTTAGATTTTACTGGACAAGCACTGCTTGCCTTGATTGCCCTGACCGCACGCCACTGCTTGATGGCAATTTCATGAACAGAAGGAAGATTATTCCTTATGGACAAATACAGGCTGATTGGTTTGATTTCAGTTGTCCTATTTCCAAAGATCGCAGCAAACTCACATACAGAAAATAGTTGAAAGCATTGGCTACTTTTGCTTCATCTTGAGTTAGCTCATTATTCACTTTGATTTTATAATTTCTATGAGGTCTATCTTTACGAGAAGTTGTATTTATATGCTTTCAAATGAACTTATTATTTCCTTTAGCTCATGTGACCACATCAATAAAAGAGCCTGTTTTAGCTAATTCCTTTACAACTTTATTGCGCCCATCTTTAAATATACGTCTCTTCTCTTGAAGCTCCAAATGTCTCCAGTCAGCCATGGTCAGTGTGCCTTGTTCTTCAAATTACAACATTTAACACATTTTTCCTTTACATCATTTATTATTTCTAAAAATGCCACACAGAATGTGCTTATGTCATCCTTAGAATCGAGTCCATCCCAGTCCACATTTTTCAGCTCTGAATCAAAGTAGGCCAAGTCTTTTTTTAGGTATTTTATAGAAACTCTTTTTTCCCTGAAGGCAAATCTTCCCTCAGGTTGTCATATCCACGAACATACAGGTCAGATAGTGTTAAAATGTGGCGTTAAAATAAACACATAGAGCAGACGGGCCACCAGCTCACTGCACCTGCAGCACCGGTCTGTCGCCATGATGGGACCTGGAACTCTTGACCTTTGGCTTCTGAACAGACCTCAGTGCTGCTATGTGACTGGTTTGTTTTTTGTTTTTTAGTCCCCTGTGACTTTTTTTCCTCATAAACAGCCATATTTGTTTTGATGTGCACTATCACGCTTGTCCCTGATTGGCTAATCCACCTGTCAATCGCTCATCTGAACTTGGGGAGATTCACATCTTCATAAAGTACTGGAGTGTGTGTATGTAAGTGTGTATTCTGGATTATAGGCGAACTCAAAAGCTCTCACGACTGGTCAGTAAACTCTAGCAGGCCCACACACAGGATGCATCTGATTCTGCTTCTGACTGAAGTCTGAATGGGACACTCCTCAGAACCAGGCCTTGCAGCATATTACCACATTGTTGAGTATGTGCTGCATCCCCTCACAGACTCATCAGTTATATTGTAAAGTTATGAAAAACGCTGCCTTAATATGAACGGTTGGAATCAGATCTAATTTTTTAAAAGAACCAAATTTCAAATTTTATGCATTTTCACACAGATTTAAGTTTAACCAGCACAAAAATCAGAACAAAAGCAAAGTAGGTGACAAGAGGGAGAGCTTTTAGCACGAAAAACATATTTGGCATAATAATAATAATGTATTTTTACAATCCAAACACAACTCTGTCCAAAGGGCCTGACCTTATTTCATACTAAATACGTTATAATACCATTCATCTGCATTCTTACAGGCTTCTACACAGAACTTCTTAGGACATCTCATATGTTTGTTTAATGTCACAGCAGGTCACAACTTATTTTCTGACTTTTTTTTTTTTCTTTAGACTTTGTGCACGGTTTAGTAGCAAACAAAAAAGTTTATTTAGTCTTTAGTTCCACTTCAAGCACATGTCAGACAGCAGATAAAAGACATACTCAACTGTGTCCCTCGGCAGCTGTGTCCCTGCCCCCCGTCAACATGGCACTGTGATCCACCCACATGGTGATGAACCTCTCAGTCAGCTCCCTCGTCTCTGTGAAGAAGAGAAGGGTCATTTGTGATCATTTACTGGTTTTATTTGATTATGGAGACTACTCAGAGTCCAACAAGTGTTTACCCTTTTTATTGGGCTTAGGACTTTATACATGGCCTGTCAGTTATAAATGCATCTATAGCTCCAGCTTTCTTCTTAATCTTATAGGATGATACAGTGAATTATTATAACACCTACATTTGGATTAGAGGCTCTGCTCCTGTGTGTGGTGTGTCTTTCGCTTACATTTTGCACGGTTCTTTGTGGATTTTTATGGCCAGAACAAACCAGCGGAGGATATATCGATGTATCCTTGGTGAATTAGCCACACGCTAATCAAAGGGAGGACACATTTCCCTGACAGGTGATGGCCCCACCCTCTCTCTGTAGGTGCTGTGTTATGACTGGCAGATGTGATTGGCAGCTTATGACCCCGCCTTGTCCCCGTAGATGCTGTGATTAGGTGTGCTGAAAACGAGCAAGGCTGTGAAGGTGGCTACGGGCGGACGGCCCTAAGACACTGCTACGTAGGCAACGGTAACATTGTGAGATGAAGGCGGCTGCAGGAGCCTTGCACGGCGGGTGAAGGCGAAAAATAGCAACTGCAGCTGCCTTCACGGACTACAAAGCCCAAATGTACAATGGGAAATGCAGTGTTGTCAGCGTGTGTGTCTGACAGCGGACGTTAAGGATAAAGCCGTTAAGGAGCGTTCCTCCCTCCTGTTTCTTCATCTCTTCCATCTACTTTTATACCAACACAGGTGCTTAAAATAAGAAAGAAAGGCCCCGGATGTTGTACAACACAGACACATGATTATATATGATCTTTATGAGCTAAAAGTCGTTTTCACAACAGATAAAAGCCTAAGTGTGTAAACTTTATGACTGTTCTTTGGTGATGTGATGTTGGTCCGTGGTGTGTGGGGAAATAGAAGAATACATTCACTAAGTTTTATGTAGTTTGTATGTAGTTTTATTCAGTGCAACACTTCAAATAAATGCGAGATTTGTTCCTCCACCGGGACTCTGCGTGATCTGAGTCTGCCTGGCTGTTCTGGAGCTCGTGGAGTGTCCCAAGCTGATTTCGGCCTTATCCTCCTCCCCTCAGCTGCAGCCTCCTGCTCGCGCTGACAATCCAGGCGAGGATTTGGGCATCTTAAACACACCTATTTGCAGATGTGATGTGGCATGACCCCACCCCCTCCCTGTAGGTGCTGTGATTGGCAGATGCGATATGACTGACAGGTGATGACCCCCCTTCCCTCTCCCTGTATGTGCTGGGCATTGCTGGCAGAAGCAGGGGCACAGATTTGGCACATGTTGTATTTCTGTGGCTTGGCACAGCGGGAGTAAAAAACACTCCTATCTGACCCCATTCTCATAATAACACTGACCCATATCTGCTGCAGCTCTGTCCAATATCTGTAATGTGCCTCAAATACAGAAACGCACAGGTCAGAGATGTCCTTTTCACAGATTAAAGGGGACATATTATGCAAATACAACTTTGACGTGGCATCCTGTTGTTTCCTCATCAATTACATGCATTTTAATTTGATGAGGTAGGTCTTATAAACAGACATATTTAAATCAGACCATTTCAGAGCTTACAGGAGCTATGCATAACAATGTCATCAAAATATATCAAAATAACTAAACAAGATAATAACTGAGAATTTTAGAAGCACATTTGGCAAGTATTTGGCAAATCTCATGATGGATGCAATTTAATGTGTTTAAAATCAATATAATGTAAACTAGACATACCATCAGATTTTGAATTAAAAACACACATTATGCAAAATGGACTTTTAAACCATGTTATAATGTCCCCTCGTCAAACACATACCTGGATTTTTTTTTTCCTTCCTTCATCATGCTTGTTTCATTAATCCATTAATCCAAAGTCGTGTTCTCAGAGCCCTCAAAAGTGCTCTGTTTGCATATTGGCAGTTTAGTTGCGTCATAGATAAAACTCTGAACTACTCCTGTGCAGTATTTAAGCCCATAGACCATCACTGGACTCATTCAAAAGAACACATGGCTCTGTTAGCATAGCGTTCACAGGAGATAAGAACTTCAACTGTTTACTTTTTAAATGCTGATTCCTCTTGCTGACAGCAGAGGGAGCTCCAACGTCTAAATGCCTCATTGGAAACAGAGGTGAAGTTTATGAAGTGTGTTTTCCAAATGCAGATATTATTTTAAGTTAGAAAATATGAAAATCTTATGGCAAGGTGGCCATGTTTAAGAGAGACACAAAAATGTATCATGTGTGTTCTTTAAAAGGCTGGTGAATGCTCTGAACTGTTAAATTTGGGGGGTTCAAAAATATTCCTTGAATATGAAAACGATGAATTATTTATTTTGAAATTTTAAGTTGAGAAAAACACATTCAAATGTTTACTGCCAAATTTAGTAACTGAACTTCAGAAAAAAAAACAAAAAAACAAAAAACAAAAAACATGTTTTTTCAGGGTTAAACAATTCAAAGTGAGAAATTCACCAGCATTTTAAATTCAAAATATGATTAAACAAATGATCCATCTACAAAGGCCAAAAATCTGAACTATTTCCAATCAGATGCTTAATGTAAAACCGTCATAGACTCATAGAAGCTAAGCTATGCACAAGACCAACATGACCAGTTAAAAGTTTAGACTCACTTTTTCATGTATGTTTCTTCTTTATTTCCATGATTATTCACATTGTAGATTCTCACTGAAGCATCAAAAGTATGAATGACACATATGGAAGGTTGCAAACAAAAACTAAACTCAAAATAACTCCAAACTTGTTTTAAATTTTAGAATTTTTTAAAATATCCACCCTTTGGTTTGCACTTTCAGCATTTCTTGACCCTGACATGGCACAGCTGTGAAGAGAAAAACATGTGAAATCATCTTGAAGCTCATTGAGAGAAGGCCAAGGGTTTTCAACGCTATCAATAAAGCAAAGGCTGTTTTCAGGATTTGAAAATAAAATATAAAAAATATTTTATTGAGTTATTTAACTTTTTTTCTTTGTCTTATAAGTCTATATATCTCGCTTCATATATGTGATGTCTGTGATGTATATAAAATGTAGAAAGTGGTAAACTTAAAATAAAACAAAACATTGACTGAGATGGTGTGAGAATGTATATACCAAGAGCCAGAAACGAGTATGCGAAATATGACTCAGGTGATAGTTGACACCTTAGGGCAGTTCAGTGGACTAAACTAATAACAGATCCTCCTTCCTGTAAACAACTAGAGTGTGTTAGTTTCAGTGTAGTTAGCTCCTCTCTTCAGACAGATGTAAGGCAGTGACTTACAGAACCCTGTCAGAACTGAAGAAGCCTCTTGGACGAGTTTCCAAACGTATTCACTCTTTAAAACTTTTGTCCAGTTGACAGAATTCCATTTGGGCAAGAGTGGATTCCCTGTTTCTTACTTTCATTAGTGACTTTTTCCATTTTCTTTTGCGGCCATGTTGTCTGTAGAGCATCCTGCGGGAAACTGGAAAAGCTGAGTTTAGACTTGGATGCTGCCTCCTCCTCTTCTTCTTCTGTCTGTTCATTTGTACATTTGTTTTTCTGAAACGTTGCGCGGATGAAGAGCAGCGGGAGCAGCGTGGAGCCATGTCCCAGATTCTAAGACACAAGGCAGACGCTGTAAGGTTTGTGACGAGACATCAACACTCAAATACCAGTATCTTATCTGTGTGCTGAATTTTGCATTGGGTTCTTAAATATTTGAAGGTTGCTTGAAAAGGGGGAGCAGCAAAATGGTCAAAGATCGATTTCCGCCAAGGTCTTCTGGTGGTAAACGTCATTCATTCCAGTTCTTATGTTTTTACTTTTTTTTCCTTGACAGTTTTAGTGCCTTTTCCTCATTCCTTGTTTAGAACTACTTATTCATGGTTTAGGCTCAAATAGGATGGCAAGAGGATTTAGCAATACTGGAGCCATCTTTTTTTCCTACATAAACTTTCTCCGTTCAAAATCTTCAAAGTGTCTAAAAATAGCTTTGTAATAATTCGCTTAGCTCCTCTCTGGCAGCTGATTGGTCAAAACTGATCATATGATAGGTCTTTCCCTGAGCGTTCAGACGTCACTAATTTTCCCGAGAAGTAAAAGATTGGAAACTCGAAAGTCTCCACCGCAACTTTTAGGTCTAAACTTTCACCTGGCTGGAAGAATGCTACTTTCTTTTTTTGCTACGTTTGGTTTTGTCTATTGTACCATTATTTTAGCCCCTGTCTAATGTCAGAAGCCAACCCTGGTTAGTTAGTTTGGCAAGACACGTCACCCACATTGCCTGGTATGAATGTGTTGCGTGTGTGAGTGTTGGTGGTGATCGGAGGGGCTGATGGCACAGATTAACAGCCTCTGTTAGTCTGTCCCAGGGCAGTTGTGGCTACAATAGTATCTTACCACCATTGAGTGTGGAGTGAATGAGTTGTGGGCACAATAGTATCTTACCACCATTGAGTGTGGAGTGAATGAAATGTAAATTGCTTTGGGTGTCTTGAAAGGTATAATAAAAAAAAAAAAAAATCCAATTCTTGATTATCATTTATTCATTTATTCACCCAATCCAACTCCACGATGCCCTTTGACCTTTGCTTTGCTAGTATACATCTCATCGCCTGCTGGTTTTGGGTTCGTCCTTTACAGCAGTCCATCTTGGATCCAGGTTGGCGTCTCCTGTGTCTTTATTAAACCCTCCTGCAGGTAAAGTGCGGCGCATGCGGTAGGCTAATGCTACGACGCACTAGCTAGCAGAGCGGCGGAGCAGTCGTGTCCTGAGCATGATCAGATTAGCCTGTCCCAGCAGCACGATTTAGGATGGATTACAGGCCACACATCCAACCTAGGATTAAGCACAAGTACCTCCAACTGCACACTCATTAGCCCACATCACAGAAGGTAAAGGCAAGTACATGACAACTGAGGGAGCAAAATTCAGCTATTACAAAAACATCCCCAGGAAATTAAAACAATCTCGTATTTTGGAATTGTATCACTGCTAAAAGACATGCTATTTATTTTGTTTGTTTTTTGTTTGTATTTTTTTCTGTATTTGAAAAGAAAAGAAAGTGTATTCAGATAGTTTAAAGGTTGCCTGGGTTCCAGACTGCACTTCTCAAATACTCTCCCTGAGTTCAGATGGCTGCGATTAACAGGTGGATTAGCGAATCAGGACATGCATAGTCTGTCAAAGCAAATATGGCGAGGAAAAAAAAGAAGCGTCACAGGGGACTAAAAAACATTGCGGAATTTTGTAGAATCAATGAGCGAAGCATTAAAGTCTGTTAATCTGAGGTGAGAGTTGAGTTTGTTGAGTTTGATGGGTGACCAATGAGCTTCATTTCACAAGTGTCACTGAAATAAAAACATCTGAATGGGCATCAGAGTTTGAGCCTGACTCGAGGCGTGACGGAGGGCGAGGGGAACAGACTGATGTTTAAAATGCACTATGCAGCCTCTGCGGTGAGGGTTTATTAAGACTTTTTTCTGAGCTCAAAATAAATGTTTTCAAATTGCAATCACAACACAACAATCTTCTTACTAACCAAATTTACACTAATAACCTGGCATCAGACATCAGGCTAAAAGACATGAGCACATTC
>KN470984.1:0-26687 GCA_000787095.1 Periophthalmodon schlosseri
GGGAGAACGGGGCAGATTAGATGATTGGGATGGCACACAGGCGCTGAGAGGCCATGGAAGCTGTGGGCAGTAAGGTATAAATGTTAGCGTTTTCGGTGACATGTCCAGGTACAAGCTGCAAACAGGAAGGCAATGCGTGATCTGGAAATCAAACCTGCAATCTTTGTACTGCTGGACAAGGAAAACTGCTACTACAGAGGGAGCTGAAGCTGAAAAAAGGTTAGGTCAAACCCATATACTAAATAAATAGAGAGATACCAATTGTTTAGAATTCAAAGCAACCAATGGACTCTTGTGAGTTTTAATGCTGTTACCTCATAACATACCTGGAGTTGTGTTTTGTTTCATTCACACATGTTTGAGTAGCCCTTTATTATTAGTCTGTCTACATCTCCAAAGCTCAACATGCTCTGTTCCACCTTGTGATGTCATGAAACAGTAGTTTTCAAGTTAACAGCTACCTTTTGTTCAGTAGAAATGGACAATTCTAGGGCTAAAATCATCCAGATGATTCTAGTGAAGGAGTTTAAAAACACAGTGCACTTGCTGCATTACCACATGACATCACAAGGTGGAACAGAGTGTTTTCAGTTTGAGAGAAGACCTCAGCCTAAATACGCAGGGTTTGTGTGTGAACATGTGTGAATGAAACAAAACACCACTTCAGGTATGTTTGTGACGAGGAAACTACATTATAACATAGATCAGAACATAGTGTAATGTGGGCCCTTTAAGAGAGCTGTGTAGTTATGTTGTGTGCAGTTATCTCTTTGTATTACTGTATAAGTGTTAAAATACATTTTTTGGTGTATTTTTTTAGGCAAAAGATCGACCAAAACAGAATTTCGGCCTGTGCTGGAGATTTAAGTCCAATAGCCGATGCTCTAAAAAGTCAAAATATGAGTCTATTATGTAACTTTCCTGGTGGCCTCCTGCTTGTCTCCACTGAGATGTTCCACTGTATATGATTAAAAGGATCTATTTTGCATTTGCGCATTTACTGGTGGTTTTGTTGTTATAAAACTATACAAAAACAGGGAGGGAGGAATATGGGGAAGTACACAGCTTTGGTCCTAAGGAGAGAGAAGGGCACATGATGAATGGGATGATTGGGATGATTGGGATGGCGTACGGGCACTGAGAGGGCATGGAAGCTGTGGACAGAATAAATGTGTGTGTTTACAGTGACATGTCAAGGTACATTGTGATTTTTTTTATTTATTTTTTGGGCAGCTCTACTTTTTTCCAGGTGTAGGCAGAAGAAAATATATATAAATGCCTACCCCTTCTTACATAACAGTGACAAAAAGTGATAGCTATTGACATGTTTTTCTAAACAAAACACAGGTCATACCTTATCCTTTATCCTGCTGGTGCCGAGCTTTTAGACAAGCAGCACATATACACAAAAAATAATAATTCATTTGAAATAGGGTTTTTTTGGACACTCAAAGAGGCTTTACATTGCATTATACGTTCATTCCACACGGTGCTACTTATCTAGCCACAGCTGCCTTGAGATAGACTGAAAGAAGTAAAGCTGCCAATCTGCACCATCAATCACACCGTCATGAACAATTAGTTGAAGTGTTCAGCCCAAGTGCACAACAGCAGTACGCACCGGTTTGAGCGGGATTGTTAACGCTGATCAACACAAAGTAAAGGTGGGTTGAGTGTCTTGCCCAGGGATACAACAAGAGTGCACAGGAGGCAGGGTGAATCAAACCTTTCAAATCTTTGGATGGTGAACTTGTAAGAGAAAAGTTGAGCTGAAAAAAAAGACTATGCTCACAAATCTGCACATTTTTAAACCTTAAATTTAATTATGTTGTTAAGTCGCTGTATGGGTGATATTGTTTTGCCATTTATCCTTTGATTTCAGAATGTGTTACTCTTGAATTTACCCTGAACATACGACTGTGTGTTAATTGGAGATATATTATATTATTAGCTACTAGTCATGGTAAAAATAGAATATATGTGTTGCACCTTAAACAATCTGTTACGTGCTGTAATTAATTGCATAGAGATTTTACTCTGAGATTTACAGTACTCTGAGATTTTTTTTTTTCCTTTCTTGTTCAGTTCTACTCATAACACAAATAGCACATAGAATACACTCAAACAGAGGGATCCATTGTTTTGTGTATCGGACACTTAGTTTTAGGGCAACTGAAACAACATCATGTATTTTATAATTGTTTTATAGTTTTCTTTTCTCACAACCAATTGGACATTTTTCTTCATATTGTACAATTTCCCACACAGCCTTCCAGACCTAAGTCTATCTCAAATGGATAATACATTCATTTTTCTCAAAGCAAAATTGTCTTCTGTATTTAACCTATTCTTCAAAGCCGCTTGGTCAACTAAAAAGCAGACCCAAGAATCCATGCCCTGATCTTGAGCCAGAATTTCAATCAGGAGTACAAAGCCTACTGCATAGTTTCTTTAGTTGATGTGGGGAAGATAAAAAAAAAACAAAAAAAAAACTTTGTCTGTTTTAAGAAAAGAAAATGGTCTTTAGCATATCATGTATGTGAGTGAACATATGTCAAAGGATCAGAGGTTGGTTGTACTCAGTTACCTAATTTACAGTAACTTACTAGTACTTTTCTAGCATCAAACATTTACACCTACTTAAGCAATATCTTTGTTGAAGTAACAGTACTCTTACTTGAGTAAAAGTTTGGTTACTCTCCTCACTGTGAGTAAGTGAGACTACAAGTGCCAAAAACCTTATGTTGATAATATTAAATGATTTGAACATTTGTCTTTCTTGCACCGCTCCTTCAAATATAATGTATTTTTTTCTCACTTTTGTGTTTTTTGTGATTCTTTGAAAATACCAGATTTTGTGCACTATTTAATGTTGTGTCCTTCAAATTAAAAATCAGATGTTACGTTTCGACAGTTACTCTTTAAATGGTAAATGGTCACTTTTTTTATAGCACTTTTCCATCTTCAAGACACTTTACGCTTTACATCAGGAAGCACTCACCCATTCGCACAATCATTCATGCACCCACCAGTGTATACAGACACTGGGGGCAAGGTGGGTTAAGTGTCTTGCCTAAGGACACAGCGACAGCATTCATCTGTGGGAGCTGGAATTGCACCGCCAAGCTGCCGAGAGCGGGATTCAGTCAACCTTCGGATCAGTGAACAAATTCTACCAACTGAGCTACTGTCACCCTTTACTCTTATTTGAGTAGTACTTTTCTCCAATACTTTTTTACTCTTGCTCAAGTAATTTCTTGGACCACTACTTTGTACTTCTACTTGAGTAATATTATTTTACTGGAGTACACTTTTTGGCTACCCTACCCACCTCTTTAAATGGTTTGTGAGCGCTAGGAACGAGTTAGCTATATTTAAACACCTACTTCCTCCTTTGTTTGAAAATCAGATACCCCCAGCTGTAACAGACCTTTATATAATTGCAACTATTTTTGAACACGCCTTGAAACCCACCTCAGATAAACCGTTTTGTGTATTCCTGTGATTACATATGCCTAAAGATAGCCGGCCACTAGGTCCAGTCACGGTGCTGTTTACCTTTGGCCCGAGCTCAGAGCGCACTGCGTTGCCAGGTGGCGGAGAGAGGGAGGGTGAGGCGGGGGCAGAGCCAGCGGCCATTAGTGGGGTTGGCCATTGGACGTGAAAGGAGAGAAAATGGGTCCGTTTTGCCACCCGTTTGAAGTAGGGACAGCTTGTTTGTGAAGTGCTTGGCTTTCATGTCCTGCTCTCAAGTGACCCAGGGAGACCTCAACTTCATAAACCGTATTGACTCCAGCAGCTGAAAAAAACAACATAAAAACTCACGCTTTCTTTCAGCTCTTACGGGGATCGGGGAGGTTTATAAAGTAGCATGAATAAGGGATCGTTGGGAGTTAGAAGGCCAGCCCTGCGTCGTAGCGTACACACAGAACGGCTCATTGTAGAAGTATCGATGTGTTACCCGGATAGGAAAGTTTAACCCGGTGTTAAAATGGCTAAGCGCAACCGTAATCAATGTGGTGACATTTCTCGAGCTGTGGGACGCCATTGTGTGATTAAACATGAGTTAAGGCGAGGCACTGCAGGTGAATAGAGAAAAACCTTAAATGTAAAGATATACATTTGAAACTTCCTCCTAAATTTTAGTTTTCATACAATTCCTATAAATTATGTGTAAAAATGGCAGAAATTGAGCAAATATTTTGGTCATATAAATTTGATCTAATAGACAGAGCCAGATTTAAATTTCTTATTTATTTTGTTGACATACTTGATTAAAAAAATACAACCTAAGGGGATTTTTGAATTTTGAATATCTTATTTAATAGATTTAACTAAAATTGGTCAGAAAATCCAAATTTTGCCTAATTTTTTTGAGTGCAGGCTTAGACATTTCAACAAATCCCCCTGTACGAGCTGTCACAATCTTGCAAAGTACAAGACTGGGAAGCTTGGTATAACTGAAAAAAAGAGTGCTGTCTAGATTTAAAAGACACATTTTATGCATTCTTGTGGCTTTCACTTCTACTTAAACATGCATTTGGTCACCTTGGGATAAGTATTTCACATTTTCTAACTTACAATAATGTCTACTTTTAGGAAACACACTTTATACACCTTCATTTACAATACGGCATTAAGGCACTGGAGCTCTCTCGGGAAGTATGGCAAAGTAAACATGACCAATTCTTTTGCCATGGATCATGTTTTGTTTTATAGTTTTCCATGTTTTAGTTTGCCTTATTTCTGTAGTTCATGTTCATGTGTTTTCATTTGACATGTGTCCTGTGTGCTTGTGTTTTTGAGTTTTACTTCCTGTCTGTTGATTGACTGCCCCACGCTCATGTGTTTCACCTGTACCTTGTTTCCTGGTGTATTTTAGCCTTTTTTCAGTGTTTTTTTTGTTGATTAATGTATTATTATTTATCAGTTTTGCGTTTTGGGTCTTTTTTTTTTATAATCTCCACATGACGTTCTTATCCTCCCTGAAAGCTCTGCTAATAGAGCTTTGCATTCGTTGAGAACACTACTTGACTACTGATCAAGTTTACGAACTTCAAAACGTGAGCAGTGCGGATTTTTACCTATGACATAACAATGATAACTTTAGATTCATTGGTTAATAAAACAAGCATGAATGAAGCAAAATACAACTCCAGATTTTAATGAGAAGACAATAGAACATGTGTCTGCGTAATCCCTCAGTCAGCCAGGTATGATCCATTGTAAAAGATAAATTCAAATTTGTCAACTGGACAAAAAGTTGTAGAAGTGAAGACGTTTCGCTGCTCATCCAAACCGCTTCTTCCCAGAACTGAAGAAGCGGCAAAGATGAGCAGCAAAACGTCTTTTTGTCCGGTTGACAGATTTGAATTTTTTACTAACAATAGAACAGCTAAAAAACCTCTGCATAATATGTGTCCTTTAAAAGTAACGTTACAAACCCTATAGACCTCTGCGAAAGTTCAAATCTTATGCACTTAGCAGGAGTTGGTGACACAAGCGCTGATCCAGCTCGCAGGGATGAGAGCTTGGGAGGACTTAGGACAGTTTTTGTTGTCACTGCATTTCCAGGGAGGGAATTGGCAGATTATTTGGTCAACCGCGATCAGTTCCACCGCGGCTTAAAGGGGCGAGGATACATGCCCACCAACTAATATTGCCGGACAAATCCATCAAAGTCCGAAGCGTTGTCGCCTCTTCAAAAATGTGTGTGTTCCGATGAAGCGCTCAGCGAGAGGGAGCCATGACAAAACAAGCTGTATACCGCCTCCCGCATCCGACAGATCTTGATGAAAATAAATGAGGTTGTCTTCGAGCATAAAGTACCTACTGTAATGTCAAATGAGACAACAGTTAACTTTAATCTCCAAACCGCCCCTGTACTGTAATGCATTTTTATTTGCCACTTTAATATGCTCGGCGAAATCAAAAGTTAAAGTGGTTTTCTCGCGATTGAGCGTTTGTGCATGCAAGACACGAAATTGACTTTTTGTGCCACGAGGTTTCATTGTTATAAAAAGTCAGGTTCCGCGCCGCTGGGTGAAATATGAGGTTGTATTGTAAACTGATTGAGTGACTTCAAAAACAGGAGTGATATTGTTGCTGTTTGAATGTGGAGATTTGCCTCAGAATCACAGGCAGTGGTGGCAACAGCGGCTGATTGGTTAGAACTGAGATGATGACATGCAACTACAATACTGCATGCCCTTCAGACAAAAAAGTCAACATATATGCTAGGTAAACCAAGTCAAATGCTAACATATAATCACTGCTCTCCAATATGAAGAATTGTTTCCCAACTTCCGGACAATGATTAGAAAAGTGCTTTTCCAGATGCTTAAAGTCACTTTACATTTTTGTACATTTTTCATTCCATACTTGCTGGTGGTAAGATACTGTTGTAGCCACAGCAGCCCTGGGGCGGACTGACGGAAGCAAGGCTGCCAATCTGCCCCTCTGACCACCACCAAGGCTCACACATACACCGCATCCATACTAGGCAATGTGGGTGAAGTGTCTTGCCTAATGATACAATGGCAGTTTTTGCCACTGGCGCCTGATAGCTGTAGCACCTGATATATAGCGGTTTCCCATCTAGTGCTAACCAGGCCCAGCCCTGCTTAGCTTCTGAGATCTGATGAGATCAGGCTTTGACAAGGTTTGGCCACAATCTCCTTCTTTGTGCAAACATACATTTGCATAACTTCCACTATGGACACTGCAAAGTAAGATTTAACAAAGTCACAATAGATTATAATACATTACTATGTACACATACCTTTTCTGATTATAAAATGTCAAGTTTCAAAAAAGCTGAAAACACATATTTAGAACAAGTTTTAAGGACTACATTTGTAAGGTAAATCTTTTTAAACTGAATAAAAGATGGTTGTCAGTGTCTTATTGCTTCTATTTCTGGGTACACTTAGAAGACCTCATCTATAATAAAAAAACAGGTACAGGATCAGCCTCCGGCAAAGCTACATTGTCTGACACTTTGAAAATCCCCCCATTACCCATAACCTTTCACTTTTGTTACAGGCTATCGTTATGTTAGGAAAATGTCATATTCATAAACCAAAATGGACAGATAGTAAATCAATGGGAACAATTTGAAGATGAACTTGATCAAAACTCCCAAACCATAAAAACATTAACAAACAAGAAAGTCAAAAAAATATTTGTACTCTAACCTGTCTCATGCCACATTGATTGCCATGTTTGTTTTGGTTCACTTGGGCGCTTCACATGCCAAGATGGATTCTCGTGAGTTTGTGAACTCACAAATGTCGCGAGAATCCATATTGCTGTGCAAGATTTAAAGTGTGTATGACAGGCTTTCAAGTTTTTCTAATTTTGACTTGGTTTATTGGGAGAGTACCTGTGGTAAGTATTTACCATAATTTTACATAAGTTAAGTGGCAGTTTGTGGAAAAAAAGTTGAGAAGAAAAATACAAAAATACAGGAAGTAGCTCTGTGTTCTCAAACAGAATTCCTCTGTACAGGAACAATTTACGAAGGAGGAAGACATTTTTAAGACAGATTAAACAATGATTTAACAAAATAAAGGTCATCTATTTTTATTTGTCTAACTATTGTGCAATTAAGACAAGTTAACATTATGGTTGCTAGGTAACAGAACTGTAATTACCTCTACGTATGTCGTATTATGTATTACGTATTGTGGCAACTATAATGGCATGAACATGTACTCTAACCTGTCACTTTAAACTATTTTATTCTCACACTATTTTCTGTTCATAATTGAAAATGTAACCTTTTACTCCCCTCTATGTGTTAGACATTATATACTTACTCTCTCACATGACTTCTTGTGTTAAAAGTGCTCTATTTAACTTTTCTCCTGGAGAATTTACCACCTGCTCAACTCCATGGGTATCGCTTTGGTGAGGATGTTCTGCACTATGGCACTGAACTTGCCTATCTACATGGAGACAGACAGCTAACAGTGCCAGGCCAATTTACAAATATGGAGAGGCAAGCCTGGTTACAGAAAGAATAGATGTTTAACAAAGTCGTTTTTTGCAGTAAAACTCCTGTATATCGATAAATATGAGATACACATTTATTGCAACACTAAAAAATTCCAGGCAAACCAATAACATCTCCATGGAAACAAGCATGTGGCGGACTCTTCCCCAGAAAAGTTATATAGGGGTACTGGGGTATTAATTACCTAACACATAACATATTTAGATCACCATGTTAACAACAACCTCCCCCCCTTCAGAGCCGAACCGAGCATTGGACAGAATCGCACTGCTAACCTTAAGTAGGGCTTGAATAGGGCCCGGGAGAGATCGCTAAATTACTCAAACATATAATATAACATATAATGATGACATATAAAACCTCTTATGGCATGTTTTTTGATGAGGGAACAACATTATAACATGGTAGAAACTCCAAAAAGTTGATTTTGCATAATATTTCTTTCATTTGATGTTTGTATGACTCCTTGAAAGAAAAGTGAAAAAAGGCGTCTTAGTGCTTCTGTTGTAGTTTTATTTAGTTGCCATTTTCGCACCTTAAATCATGCTCTGAGTGTGTACCACCTCTTTCCAGCCCATAACAGGATGAGAAATTGCAAAGAAAGAATGAATAATAGATACATCTGGATAATCACTTCTCCACCACAAAGCAACCATGCGTCAAAAACTGGCAAAACGACACATAAAAACAAAATGGCGGGTTATTATTTCATCACTGTCAGGCCAAACTACTTTTCTTTTTATCTGTGAAAATCTTTGAGAAGCCCAAACTGATTTTTACACAGTTGTGCTCACAGCTGCGGCGTCTGTAAGCCTATTACTCAGGGGGAACTCAGACAATACAACTCAAAGCTTGTTTCTTTGTTAGCGCACAAATAATGTCACTATTCCTCAGTAAATCTCCTCCACACTTCACATGAAGAAGGATGGGCTCCCCAGGCTCCACTGCCTCAATAGCTGGTGGACTCTCTTGCGCGTTGGCCCTGGCTGTTTATCTCAGTGCGGTCAATATTAAAGAGAGGAGTCTTGCTTCGATTACCTGGTCAGATCATTTGTTCACTGCCAGCCTCTTTCTCCTACATTGAGTCTACATTTATAGGTGGTCTGGAAACGGCCCTGCTTACAACATGAATCTGTGAAGCGACCATTTGTACAGGTTTAGTAAGGCTTACAAATGTTTTCTCGTCAAATACATACTTGGAGATCAGTAACTAGGTATAGTAATAAAAATACATATTATAGACTGGATTTATATAATGCCTTTGGTCACATTTTTATATAACGCTTTTCCACCTTCAAGACACTCAAAGCACTCTACATCAAGGAACCACTCACCCATTCATACAACAGTGTACGCAGACACTGGGAGCGAGGTGGTTTAAGCGTCTTCCCCAAGGACATAACGACAGTATTCAGCTGTGGGAGCTGGAATCGCACCGCCAACCTGTGGGTCAGTGGATCTGACCGCTCTACCAATGATGTTTATGTCACGAGCGGGATTCAAACTGCCAATCTTCAGATCAGTGGACAAACGCTCTACCAACTGAGCTACTGTCGCACCTTTCACGACACCCAAAGCGCTTTACGGTACATTATTCATTGATTCCATATATGGTAGTAGTACGATCCTATTGTAGCCACAGCTGCCCCTGGGGTAGACCGTGGGAGCAAGGCTGCCAATCTGCTCCATAGTCCCCACCGACCATCACCAACACTCATTCACACATCAAATGCATACTAGGAAATGTGGGTGCGAAGTGTCTTGCCTAAGGAAATAATGACAGTTTCCAATAGCCCCACTGTGGGACCTGGTATTCCCAACGGTCTCCCATCCAAGTACCAACCAGGCCCAGCCCTGCTTAGCTTCAGAGATCAAACGAGATGGAGCATTGACAAGCAGCTATGGCTACGGTTGTGTATTCTCTGGCACTGTATTCTCTGGCCTTTCACAAATCCACACATGATCCAAAGGCGTATAAATACAAAATAATGAGCATGTTTTCTGGGTTGTAATAAACACTATTGGGTTCCACACGTTTACATAGAGATAAGCCTCAAACAACTTAACAAACTTGATTTTAACTAGAACTGACTGAACTGATTTGATGTTAAATCCAAATGTATGTTTTAGTTTTTGTTTGTTGGATTTTTCTCACAAAAACCTCATGCTAAACAGACTGTACCACAGGCAAATACAATCTGCTGCCTACATTATACGATAACAAAACCTTTTTCGATCCGCAATGGGGTAAGTTTAAATATTGCAAAGTACAAGAACAGCACAAGAATAAAAACATGTATAATGCATTACGTACATTGTGTTCCATAATACTCAGTGCTTTAGACATGGTACTTTTGAACTGACATAAATCAGTCTGAATTCTCCACATTGCTAACGTCAGTCACGCAGTTTAACAAATTGCTTCAAATGGGTTAAAAATAATTAAATCTGAAATAGTTTTGCGTATCAGCGAACGTATTTTAGCCCAGAAAAAAAAACTGCAATAATTGTTTCACCTTTTCGATCAGCTGTCACACTTCCATCCATCACTTCTGACACTTGTGATTTTTTATTAGTTGTTAAGTCCTGACTGCACCACCTATTTCATTCTCTTTTTACTTGTGGTATATTTTTGCACATTTTCATTTTTGGCTCTCACTAACAAGCAAAGCAGGTTCAGAGGACTTTGAGGTGAGCGCCAGTTCTTTATTTGAAAGAGTTATAAATAAAGAATCCATTGTTTCTTCATTTGGAGAGAAATTGTAATGTTTTAGTCTGGAGTTGGGCAACAATACAGCGTTATAGATCATATCTCTATTGCGGCTGTATTAAAGCGGACATATTATTAAAAATTGACTTCAACATGGATTGTATATAGATTGATTAAACCATGTTTGAATAATCCTGTATTCTTCTACATCTAAGGCTCGAGTGCTGTACCTACCTATATTTACTTATGATTTTTTTTAATTCACGAAAGGTTAGAAAATGTCACAGAGAAAAAAAAAAATCTCTGCGGTTTTGAACAGGACATCAGTCAACCCGTTTCTACTATTAAAACTTTTTAGGTCACTATTGCTGTTTATAATGAAGAAAAAATAAGAATTTATGTGTTGTTTAGCACTCAAAAAGCATAAAAAAGGGCCTAAACCCGGATTTGACCAAAACATGTCTTGTCCCAGTACAAATATATTATATAAGCAGCTCTTGAGGTCAAAGTAAGTCTGCTGTGTACTGTCAGCATCTAATTATTAAGACTTTTTTTGTCCGTGAATCAGGAAGTGTGTGGTTAGCATGCTAGATGTTATTAGCATTACCGTGACAGCAAAACTACACTCTGGTTTCTAAAAGTTGTGAAACGCGCTTATAAACTCTCCGCTGTGAATAATTACAAACCTGCTCGGAATGCATAAGGTAAGTGAGTAATAACTTTGGACCACTGCAAACCGTTTAAAATGAACTAGCTCTGTTTTTCACGTTTTTAAAACTGTAAATATCAGGTACAAGGCCTTTATCCTCTTCCAACCCGCAGCTATAACAAATGTCAATGCTCGACTTGGCTCAGCGGGCTTCAAACACACCAGCACACATTTGCTTTCACTTTTTCACACTCCTCCCGCAGTCGCCGTGACGATAAACGGCTATTCAGCGCAGGTCCCGTGGGTCCGCTGTCGGCTCGTTTGTTAATGACGAGCATTTGGGCTAACCATCGATTTCCTGTGGCACTAATTAAGGGTGGACTCATTAAAACGTTTGCAATACATTGTGTGTGTTAACTTTGCAGGGTTCGTTTTTCTCTCGTTTTTTACGTGGCGGTGATTGTTGTTGTCGTTTCGGTTGTCAAGTGAGAGCCCCCGCAGTGTGAGGTGAGAGAGCACGTTCAGTTAGCACGCAGAGCTAATAGGTTGGGTTCAAGTGACATCACAACATTCTAGAGTCCCAACGTCCCAATGTCGAGGCTTGTGAGAGAGGCTATTAGACGTCTATGGAGTATTAATTGTACACAAAACACACACTGCCTGGCCAAAAAAAAAGTCGCCACCTGGATTTAACTAAGCAAATAGGTAATAGGTTGCTGCAGTTGGTCAAGTTGGTTCAGCAACAGTATGTGCTCAAAGAATGAGGTCAGCTGACTACCTGAATATACTGAATGACCAGGTTATTCCATCAATGGATTTTTTCTTCCCTGATGGCACGGGCATATTCCAAGATGACAACGCCAGGATTCATCAGGCTCATATTGTGAAAGAGTGATTCAGGAGCATGAGACATCATTTTCACACATGGATCGGCCACCACAGAGTCCAGACCTTAACCCCATTGAGAATCTTTGGGATGTGCTGGAGAAGGCTTTGCGCAGCGGTCAGACTCTACCATCATCAATGCAAGATCTTGGTGAAAAATTAATGCAACACTGGATGGAAATAAATCTTGTGACATTGCAGAAGCTTATCGAAACAATGCCACAGCGATGTGACATTGAGAAGCTTATCGAAACAATGCCACAGCGAATGCCGTAATCAAAGCTAAAGGCGGTCCAACGAAATATTAGAGTGTGTGACCTTTTTTTTTTGGTTGCGACTTTTTTGGTGGCAGTGTATTTAGATTGCCATGTTACCTGCTATTGTTTTGAAAATGCAAAATTTGCTGAAAACAATGTCTTAAATTTAATTAGTTTAATTCGTTTCAGTTTAGTTTTTTGCGAAAAAACAAACCCCCCCCAAAAAAAACTGCGTGAAGTATGAAACTACTGCAGATCACATCAGGTTTGTGAAGTTGTAGTGTATTGTTTTGTATCATGCGTTTGTATATTTAAGAAAAATGACCATGGGACCCACATGGCTCATACTGCTACCTGTAAGGAACGTTCGAATAGTGTCCGGGAGACAAGTTTACTCAAGAAAGATCAGAATTTAAGGTGGAATTTGCTGTTATCTGGAATTACTGGTCTTATCCACAACAACAACAAGTTCAATGTCTACTCTGTCAGAATAAAAACAAAAAGGACATATATTTTTTCATAATAACTTAGGCAGTGGTCCCATTATTCCATCCTCAACATTTAACTGATGTCAGTTGAAATGACTTATAATGTAATCTGCTGGTGCTCCGGTTTCTCCCATTAACCTAAAATAGTGCTGTAAGGATAATCACAATCGAAGCGAAATTGATACGTAGATGTAACTATAGCACCTGTATCGTAAGGACACCAATTATTATTTCCATTACAAAACACACATTCTCCTGTTTCTATTATGTAGAAAACCTGCTCGCCCTGCAGCTAGGACCTCTACCAACATGTTTTGAAAAGAAGGCAATTCTTGAGTAAGTTTAGAAGTAATCATTTTGGTCTTTTAAAATACACCATATAAACAGAATCTTGATTTCAAAAGATAAATTGCAAATCTTGAGGAAAAATCACAATGAACTTTTTTTGCACTCCCCGTCACACTGAGTTGAGGAAAAATAAAAGTTCTGACCTGTCAAATATATCCCAATTGCATAAATATGGCAGAGGTAAAAGTCCAGTTAGCTATAGGTGAGTGACCACTTTACCACGAGTTTGTGTGAGTATTCAATTATTTATCATGAAAGCATTATTTTGTTACTGCTGGCATTTGGCCCTGGAGGCTGCCCATAGCACTGTGGACCAACCTGCATGTGAATAAGCTGGGAAAGTATATTGCGTATAATTCTAGTCATGTATCTGTAGTTAGTTACAGTTTAAGTTAAGTTACTGAGTACTGTACAAATCCCAGTTGTCCCATTTCATGGTTGTCTCTGCTCCTTTATAAAGAGATGAACACACATAACAGCACTGCATCGCCTGCTCTGATTGGCTAGAGCTTGAGTTTTGTATAAAAGTGTGATCAAAAATACTTCTAAAATGATTTTAAAGTGCTTCTGAGTACTATTTTTCATGCATACTTTTTACTTTAAGTACAAATTCAGCAGCAGTACTTGTAATTGAGTACATTTTTAACCATGTAATTATGCTTTTACTTAAGTACAAATTTTCATTACTCTTTCCACCACAACTGTAGCAGTTAATTTAATTAAGGGGACAGTAGCTCAGTTGGTAGAGTGTTTGTCCACTGATCCAAAGGTTAGCGGTTTCAATCCCACTCTTGACACAAACATCATTGGTAGAGAGGTCAGATCCACTGACCCACAGGTTGGGAGTGTGATTCAAGTTCCCACAGATGAATGCTGCCATTATGTCCTTGGGCAAGACACTTAACCCACCTTTTCCCCAGTGCCTGCGTACATTGGTGTATAAGTGTGTGTGTGTGTGTGTGAATGGGTGAGTAAAGCACTTGGAAAAGTGCTATATAAAAAAGTGACCATTTACCACTTACCAGTTATTCTTGTGTCCTCTGTTGCTTACATGCTGTTTCATACTCCACTTTCCTCCCTTTCATATATGCACATTGACTGATTATTCCAATGGAGAAAATATAGGTTAAACGTGTCTGCTCATCTTGTAAACAGTGACCAGGAAGTGTTGCTTTGCCCACGGGCCTTGTTTGTTCATTTAATTTAGCGTATACTGTTAGCATAAACAGCCCTAATTTTGTCTGCTTTAACCCAAATATGAATCCACCGGAGGGGCACAGCACGAGCTATGGATTTTAAATGAGTAAATGATGAAAAAAAACCCCAAAAAACTGCTTTACTTTCTGGAGCAAAAACAAAGTGGGCCCATTCACATCCATTTAGAAGTGCAATCTGTATTAAAGGCCCAGTACTTGTTCTTATTCAGAGGAGGGATATTGATTGGTGTTGTGTTGTGTGTGTCTGCTGCCAGGATGGATCTCTCTCCCTGGTGCCGTCTGATGCCCATTTGCCTGCTGTGTGATCAGAGTTCAGAAGGTGAGTTTCCTCATTCTGAGCTATTCGGGACATGTTTTCATGTGATGAGGGCCTGGACAGTGTAGGGGTGACAGTAGCTCAGTTGGTCCACTGATCTGAAGGTTGGTGGTTCAAATCCCACTCTCGACATAAACATCATTGGTTGAGTGGTCAGATCCACTGACCCACAGGTTGGCGGTGCAATTCCAGCTCCCACAGATGAATGTTGTGTCCTTGGACACAGTGTCTGCGTACACTGGTGTATGAATGGATGAGTGGTGAGTGCCAATTGAAGGTGGAAAGGCGCTATATAAAAATGTGCCCATTTACCACTTACCAAGAAAAAAAAAAAGCTGATACTATCAATTTTAACAACAATACTTACTAACAATTTTAATGTAACTTTCAACTTAAAAAAAAAAACAAAAAAAAAAAACTTCTTTAAAGGGAAGGTATCCAAAATCTCCAGCTCCAAAATCAAGCTTACGGAGCTTTCCACCATGTTCTAATGTTATTCCCTCATCAAAAATATGCCAGAGGTTTTAGATGTCATTCATGAATGAGTAATCTAGCGATCTCTCACGGGCCTCACTTGAGCCCTTCTCACGGTTAGCAGTAAGATTCTGTGCAAAGCTTAGCCCAGAACCTACATCACCCATGCTCCCGCACAACAATTTTCCATAGAAAAGCATGATGCTACTGAGACAATACACGACAAATTCACAAACCTGATGCGATGTGCAGTAGTTTCATTAGCGGAATCCATGCCAATTGTGTTGTGATAGCGCTCTGAAGGGGGAGTGATGGAGCCCAAAATGAGGGTGGACTCAGCACATAAAAAATGAGAGTGAAACTTATAAAACATCTTAATACATTTATGCTGTGTGTTAGCAATTAATACCCAATAGAAGTGTAATATCCCCTCTTTAAACCTTTGATTGTTGCTGTATATTTCACTCTTGCCATGTTCTTCACAACTGACACTGGTGTTATATTTTTTGAAGTCAAGGTTAATAAAAGTCTACCACAATAAGCAAACAACCACTTCCACATATTTTACTGATTGGGTGAGCAGAGAAGCCAACTTGAAACCAAGAGCTCCAACAGTTCAGCTTCAGCCACTGTAATGAACCTAGTCTTTTTTTTTTTTTTTTAATTCTCAAGTAAAATAAAAGTGAATTATTCAATCTCAAGTTTCCTTTAGTAATAAGAAAATGCATTTATGTCATTGTTGTACTGTTTTCCCCATATTTAAAAATAGCATGAATGAAACCAGTGAGTTTAATTAAATACAGTAATTTTACCGACTCCAGTAAACTGAATGTTGCTATGTAACAAAGTGAAAATAGCTTTGGAATAACTAAGCATTGAATCCATATGACCCCAAAACTCCTGACATTGAGTTATGACCATTGCAGGATACTCTTTGACTTGGGCTCAAGTACAAGACCAAGTACAAGATGTTTAAACTCTTGAAACTGGTCATGGATCACACATCTCTCAGCTCTGCCAAGGCTCCACATTAATAATAATAATAATAATAATAATAATAATGTTCTGATTCAGTCAGAGTTTCTGTAATTTGCATTAGAATTTAAATAGGAATCTGATTTCAAAATAAAATCTGCTGATGATTTTGATTTCCTGTACAGATAAAAGAGGGAAAAAAAACAAAACAAAAGAAACCACTACAGTTATGCATGACCAGGCAACTCCAAGCTAAACAAACCCAAACCTCCAAACGACTATTTTTCTTGGTTAGGCACTTACAGTACTTTCTAATTGATTTTTCAAAGTTTGAAAGTCCATTTGTAAAAAGTCTGAAAAAAAAACCCAAAAAAACACTTAAGATTCATTAGTGTTGCTCTTTATAAATTTGTGCCATTTTTCTCTTTCAATTACCCAAACAAAAAACATTTTAATGACACACAACTCTCTCCCAGTGATGAACAGGCTCCTTTGGCACTTTTGAGAATACATTTGTCTCATTAGAACGGCAAGAGCTTCCCTTCTCCAATCACACTCTGCTAGTGGGCAGCACTCGGAAATGTCTGGAATTAACAGCCTGCAACAATATCAAGTGTTAGCAGTCAACTCAACAGAAAGCTAATGAAGCATGGAAAACAGCTAGTGGGGTGTTGCCTGGGAAGCCCTTCATCGGTGACTTGAGCATGTTTAAATGAGTAAACTATGTGCTGCCAGAAAAACACATGATCCAATGAGTGGGAAGAGAGGAGGGAGACGGGGAGGGAATGTGCTAACCTCACAACCAAAGATTCCACATGGATGCATTGGAAACAGCAAAGAAAAACAGAGCGGTAATATATGTATTCAGATTCAGTAAGGGTCTATGTGGTGGTATGGTACTGTACAAGTGGATTAAGTGAGTGTGACGTCACCCATGGCGTTCAGCTCCAACCAAATGAAGCTCGTCGAGGCTAATAGTTATAGGGGTGAATTTGGAGCAGAGTTTCATATTTGGAATTCCGACCGCGAGTATCATAGCAACCAAAAAGCCGAGGATGTTGAAGGCAATGCCAATTCTTGCCCTCACCCACCACTGGTTTAGCAGTGGGCGGGAGCTTAGCAACGCTGTCAGTCAAACCCGTTGCTAATGCCAGTGGGTGCAACCTTGGGGGAAAGAAAGCACCTGATTTGTCTGTTATTAATGTTCATAACTTGAATTACAGACATGATAGTCAAATAAAAACGCCAGGATCAGGTAGAGTGGGTTAATATGAACATTTTAAGACCGAAATGACGAGTCTGACAGCAGCAGTGAAGGAGAGAGGCGTGACAGTTTTTCAATGGAGCCGGGAGCACGCCCATTCTCACTTCCTATTTGGAACGCGGCGTATAGCAGGTTAGCTATGGCCATTTATAAACAGCCTATGTATTGTATCACCGGACAAAGCAACAGCTCTGATCTGTGAAGAGGCAACCCCACCCACATAAGAATGCATGTTGTTCAAGGTATTTTAAGCAAGAAAGTCACAGGTAATTACATAATTCCAAGATAGATGTGTAATGCTACACCATGAAACACTGAAGGCACAGCAATAATAACTTCATGGAGACAAGCAGGTGGCAGATCCTCTGTAGCGGCTTCCTTAATGAACCTTAGAGCCGCTCCGGAAGATCAGAAGGGGTCCTGGGGGTCGTGGCTTCGTTGACGCGCTGAGGCTATTGTAGACAATTGACGCTGAGATCCAGAATGCGTTTTGGTGATTTCTTTGGATAAGACCAGATAAATAAACTGAATAGATGGGTAAGTAGTGGCGGTCAACAAAAATTACGGCTACCCAGCCTCCCCACCTTGATCTTCACCCGCCGGGTCACAGAGTGCACGCCTTTACACCCTTCCACACGCGAGCCCCGCCCCCTCTGTACCGGAGTAACGCACACACAGCCAGACACTCAGTCCCCCAGTCGCCAGTCCTGTCTCCTACACCCTCCATCAGAAAAGTCCCATAATGCACCTTTAACCGGCACAGAGATTTTAATTTCCTCTCATTCTATTCTGAGCTCCTCCTCTTTGCATGGTGATCCTTTTTCCTGTGAATATCCTGGCCCTGATTTCTATGCAGGTGTTGGACTTGGCCGGTGAATGGCAGCATGAATGCTAATGGAGCGTTGTAATAAGGTCTTTGAAGTATGCAATACACTGTTGGAGAATCATAATGTGAAAATCCTCCTTTGAATGGGCAGACGGGGCCTGCTTGACACTTGCAGGCCTTTTATTCTCTCTCTTCCTCCCCTTGCCTGAGAATCCTCCGCTCATCTCCTGTCTTAGCACACCTTCCTCCTGCTTTTTTTTTTTTTTTTTTTTTAATGTTCATCCATGACAAGCACATGTGTAGTTTGGTTAAAATGTGTCATAAAGTAAATATGAGGTAGAAACATATACTGTATATATAAATGGACATAGCCAACCTGCTAGCTGCCGCGTTCCAAATAGGAAGTGAGCATGAACACGCTTCTAGCTCCCTCGACTCTGACTCCAAGACACTTTCTATTGAAAAACTGTTGCCCCTCTCTCCGTCACTGCTGCTGTTAGACTCGTCATTTTGGATGTTTGTATTAACCTGCTCTACATGATCCTGGTATTTTTATTTCACTATTGTGTCCGTAACAACAGATAAATCAGGTCACTCCCACTTGCGTTAGCGGCGGGTTTAAATGACAGCGTTGGTCCCTGCAAAACCAGTGGTGTGGGCAGGAAGGGGTGTTACCTTCAACAGCCTCACTCCGGATTGGCTCTTTGGTTGCTATGATACTCGCGGTCGAAATTCCAAATATGGAACTTGGCTCCAAATTCACCCCTTTAACTGCCAGCCTCAATGAGCTTCATGGAGCCGAACACTTTCTTGGCTCCAATTCACCCCTTTAACTGCCAGCCTCAATGAGCTTCATGGAGCCGAACACTTTGAGTGACATCACACTCATTTAGTCCACTTCTTTATACAGTCTATGGGTAGAACGTAATGCTCACATTCTTAAAGGTCCAATATATTAAAACGTGTATGTATTGAAAGCAAGTTAATATAATTCATTTTATGTATACAAACTACCACTGGGAGGGAATGTGCTAACCTCACAACCTACTATTGCCAGTAGACAGCCAAAAGCAGTTTAAAGGGCTATTAAACACCCTCCCAAAGTCTTAGTCTGCCCATCAGCAAAATTTGAAAAATGCTCCACAGTGGGCAGTGTCCAGAAGGTTGGGGGAAGCTCAGGGACTGGGTGTGGGGCAGGCTTTGGACTGGTGATTGACAGCCGATTGACAACCACAAAAATCCAACATGAAAGCTGCATCGGAGACAATGGCTAAATATTCTCAACTTTACAGTATCAAACGCACTACTTAAACTGCGCTGGATCGTTTTGTTATAATGCAGGTTACATGTATCATTTCACTTAAGAGTTCACTATTCCTTTCTGATAATAATGTAAAACCACCAAATTATTATACTAGCCAAGGGACAAATTTATTGAGTTGATGATTCAGTTTTACTATTACTTTACAGTACAACATTAATTTCACACAAGCAAGTTTCAGTATGTTACAGATGGGGAGATAATAAAACAGATATAAAAAGACAATGATCTGTGGTCCTGCCGTCTCTATACATAGATTTGTTTAATAAAACAATTAATTGGCTGAATTATAGTAAGTCAGCAGTCGTAGTAAGAACTGACACTAGAATATTCAAAGTACCACCAGTATGCACAATAATACATAAAGACCTCCAAACTGTTGAAATTAGTCCAGCACTTGACTGTAATACTTCTGTTGATGAAAAAATATTTCATCAACAGAATGTCATGGTTAAATGTTTATCAGACAAAGCGTATTTCTACATAAACACAAAAGGTGTACTGTGTAACTTTTCTGGTAGAGGTTTGCTTAGAATATTTTACACTATGACATTATATATATATTTATTTAATTAGCATTTAATTACTTTTTATTGCAAAAACATGCCTTTAAAAATGCATTCTCAATATGAGCGGGGACAAAAGATCTGACGTGTAACTTGACCTGGAGGCTCCAACTGCTTGTCTCCATAGAGATAGACAAGTTTAAGACCATACTGTGGAACATTCCAGACAAAGCAATAACATCTCCATGGAGACAAGCAGGAAAAGTTACATAATGAAGTGCGGAAGACTAATTCAACAACTCTTATGTATCCACCTTTGATAACACATAATTTTAGGTCACAAGAAAAGGCGTCTGGATCTGACATAACAGAAAATGCTGATGGCTTTGTCAAAGAGCTATTCTGAAACCCCCCACAAACAGCGGCATATCAGGCCAGAAAAGTGTGGGATTGTGGTTTGATTTCCTTCAAATGTGTACTTTTTTTCACAATTCCTCCATCTATTGTACCGTCACACAAAGAGCCGCGTCTGTCTCCGCAGGTAGAGTGCGTGTTGCGTAAGCTCGGGTTCACCTCTGTTCCACGCTCCCATCCGCCGGCACTGTCCATTGAAGGCAGCATTACCTTCAAATTGAACAATGGGTTAGGCCTTTAATAGAATGTCACTTCAGTGTTATAAAAGGAATAAAACGACATCATCATTCTGTTAAAATGTGCTCAGGCTAAAGTGAAGCTATAGTCAGCCATTTTGGACATATTAGCATTGTACACATTTGAAAGCCCTATGTGTTGTTCGCTGCATGTGTGTTTTGTGTACTGATAATTTAGTGCTTTAAAGTAGCTGAGCGATTGGTGATTTGTAAGAAGAAGTTATGGTGTCCATCATTTTCTATTCAAATGGCCCTTGGTATGAATAATGAAGCTCGTAATAAAAAAATCTGATATTTGTGTTATGGTTAAAGCAGATCTATTATGCAAAATGGACTTTTCAGAACTTTTAACCACGTTGTAGTTGATTCCCCTTCTCGTTTACCCTCTCAAAGTTTTCAGAACTTTAACCACGTTGTAGTTGATTCCCCTTCTCGTTTACCCTCTCAAAGTTGCGTTTGGAGTGAATCGTGCATGTTTGAGCATTTTAACTGTCTTAAAATGTGAAAAACAGAACTAATTAATTTGAATCGGTTTGCAGTGGTCCAAAGTTATTCCTCACTGACCTTACGCAATCTGAACACAAGACTTTATAATTAGATGCAGACAGCACACTGCGGACATCATAAGAGCTGTTTTTAGGGTACAGACACTTTATTAAATGTATGATATGATGCCGTATTACTAATAATGATACTGCCCGTTGGGGAGATACGACTGATAATATGATAATTAGAAGTTTGTCTCTGTGAAGTTAAAAATACAGCTCATAGACTGACAATAGCATCACAGTGGTTTAAAGCCATGCTGAGCTGAGAAGAGCACTGTTAGCTAGAACGCTATGACTCATACTTTTCCAAAAAATGACAATATAAAAGTGCTTAATAACTTCTTCATGTTGGCTGCACTGAAATGGGGCAGAAGATCATGGTTTGTAGTTCCCACTGTTTACTTGGCTTTTTCTGCAATTTTTTTTTTTATTTGTTGTTACAATATTACAACATTTTGATTATTGTCACATCTCTAATGGTTGAAACATTATTTCTCTGCTCCTTTCCTCCCTCAGCCTCATCCTTATGTCAGTCACAGTCATGCTTCATAGTTGCCAAGTCTGTGTCCTCACAGCGACTTAGGGCTTCTTAGAAAGTCTCTTCCAAATGTCCAAAGAGTCGCTGGTTGGGTTTGTTTGGGCTTGCTGGCACTTTTACGTCATAAAAGAGGTGTCTTCTTTCAGTTCTGATTCACATTGATTGGCCCAGTAATGTCCAATATACAGTCAATGGTAAAAACTGAAAGGCAGGCTGTTTATGTTTTAAAGTGGAACTAAATGCTAAATCAACTTTTTTTGCTACTTAACTGTATATATGATGTTTGAATAGCCTCATCTACTGTTCTTAGTCCTTTTTTGGCAATTTTGGTGCCAATTTGCCAGTTAAATTTGCAGCTTTGTGTCAAAAAAAGAATAAAAATGGGTGTGTCCCGGCGCCAGAGGCCACAGCCAATTTCAGATATGGTAACATCACGCGCCTCTGCCCAAAATACAACAAAACACCTAACTACACCTTCCTATAAATACCTGGCTGCAGGGGCGGGGTTTGAAGTGTAGACACCTGTTAGACCAATCACACCGTTCCTCATATATCTAGACCCTGCCCCTTCTTCCTCGCTCACTCTCTTCTTTAGTCTTCCAGTTGAGCAGCTCTCTTTGAAATGTGGCTGTGGGAGATTAGATGTTTTTTTTGTTTTTTGTTTTTTTTACAAAGGCTTGGTCACTCTCTGAAAATCTGGCAACCCTGTCATGCTTATGTAGAGGCAGCATATGAGGAGCTGAATCGCCCGCAGTGCCGTGACCCGTGATAGAGCCCGTGACAGTGAGCTTGGTAATGATGAAGATTCTGACTGATGTGCAGCAGACACAGGAGAGAGGAGGCAAGTTGTGAGAGGCTGACCTTTGTCAACTAAATGTGTCCAATGCCAGAGTTCCGGAGCTCACTTGTGGGCCTGTGAAATATGGACCTCAGGCCTTTGTGAGTGGAATGGTTACAGTGGTGATCATGTCATCATGTGTCATCCTTTCATTCTATAGCTGCATTGTGAGTACTCTTTCACACATTCTTCTCTTCTCCAGGGGCCTCTCTTAAAGCTCTATTCAGGTTTGTATAGTTGCGAGCAGGCGGATGTCCTGCCTGTGTATCAGTACAAAAGGTGCTCATTATGTGCTCATGTGACCGCAGACAGAGAGAGGGGCTGTCGCACACACTGCTCCCTCTCTACAGGAACATATTAATGGCTCCATTCACACTCAAATGCTATGCACAGCCCCGGCCTGCTCTCAGCTCTGCTCTCAGCTCTGCTCTCAGCTCTGCTCTCAGCTCTGCCCGTACTGCTGCGCTGATGCTGGTATTTCTTAAATGTCAACGTCAGTCATGAATAGGTCAGGACAACAAGCACTTAAATAAGGCTTTGTCACTGATTAATGAGAGGTGCAGAGGACGGGGAGGGCTGCAGATAAAACAAAGAGTGTTGTGTAAATAGCTGTAGGTGCTCCTGTGCTCTCTGCTCCTGCCTCCCTCTGTGCAGACCACACCATCAGAATGTGACAGCAGCAGAGGGAATGAAGGGAACACATGTTCCCAGCCACAGGACAGGACCAAATCCAATCACGTCCCAGCCAGCCCACAGCGGCTCCATTTGCAAAGCCAACAGGCTTTTTACCACTATTGTTGAAGTAGTGTTAACAGGTTGGCTCCCTGCCAAGGAGCACTATGGTAGTAACATGCTGATGTTATTGACTACTTATCTGTAAAAACGCATCCCATCTCACAGCACATGCACACATTAGACAAACCAGCTAATCTGAGCAGATTAACGTCACCAGGAGACTGGAGCGTTCCTACTGTTTTATTTAAATGCACTAGAAGGATAACAATCAAATAACTAAAGTTATAAAATTATAGACGCAGTAATAGTATATTTGTGAATATTTAAGATACCTTTGTTCCCTTTCAAGGAAGTTGTTTTCCCTGTAAGTGACACTTGAGGGTTGCGAGCAGTACCCAGCCGTGCCCCTGATTTGATGCAGCTGTCAGTTACTGGTGTCGATCCGCGTGTACAGAGCAGCCTCGCACCCCTGACGCCTCTGACTTTCAATCATGTTCATTTTTTGCTCTCCCAAAGTAATTAACTTGTGGAAATGATTTACCCTTGAATGCTTGTCAGATCAATTTCTCATTGGAGGTCTGTGTAAACCTGCAGCCTGTCAGCTCTCCACCAGTGAGCACATCAGGTCACATGACTCGAGGAAGTTACACCGCAGTGAGTTTAGAACAAAGAGCTTGTGCATGGGGGTTTAAGTGACAGTTTACAAGTGAAACCAGTGTGTCAAGGAAACTGGCAGCCAAGTTATTTTTATCACACACAGCCATGGTATAACCTACTGGGCTTGTTGTGTAATGTAGAGTAGTGAGTGCAGTCTGAACGTGATAATTGACATCACCTTAGATTGAGTGTGGTGTTAAAGATGTTGCCTGTTGAGGTAGTCTCTCCTACTTTCTGTTTGAATGCAAGTAGATCTGGAATCAGACCATAAAAAGTAACCGTCCTAATTTGGAGAGGTCCAATCACAGGCATCTCCTCTTGAATATAGGCATGGGACGATATTGAATTTTGGTATCACGATTATCAAGGCCAAAATAATTGCAGTTAATGATTATATCATGACAATTATTAAAGTTTCTGACAGTTTAAAAAAATATTGTGGACATGAACAATTATACGTTTAATATTATGAATAGGTTCCATATTTAAACAACTCACTGTTATATGTGAAAACAACAATTATCTAATTGGGTGACAGTAGCTCAGTTGGTAGAAAGTTCCTGATCCAAAGGTTGTCAGTTTGAATCCCGCTCTTGACATAAGCATCATTGGGAAAGAGGTCAGGTCCACTGACAAACAGGTTGCCGGTGCGATTCAAGCTCCCACAGATAATGCTGTCATCGTGTCCTTGGGCAAGACACTTAACCCACCTTGCCCAGAGTGCCCGCGTACACTGGTGTATGAATGTGTGTGCGAATGGGTGAGTGGTTTATTTATACCAGGAGAGCACAATGAGACCACTCAGACTCTCCTTTTCATGGGCGCCTTGTGTAAAATACAGAAAAATTCAAACAAAAACAAAGCAAATAACTGCTCCTAAATCCATAATAAGTCCATTTAAAATATTAAAAGTCCATTTAAAATATTAAAAAAGGTGTGATTATTTATTACCAGATTATTAAAGTGCATTAGTGGCACCAATGTATTTTGCATGTCCTTGAAATGTATTCCATTTTTGGAAAGCAAAATAACTAAAAGCTTTCTTTGCCATTTCAGTTCAAGTGCATCCAGTTTTTATATATAGACATACATGAGATCTTGTATTAAAAGTTCCTGTATCAAAGTTCAACAAACAAGTGAGATATTCAGGCAGTCTATCTAGTCCCTTATAAATAAATCTTATACAGTGGTGTTCTCGTCTGACAGATAGCGGTGGCCAACCTACTTTTTCATAGAGTGTACAGTGATGGGCATTAAATTCACCACCTGTTATGAAACAAAGGGCTGAGTGAAAGGGTGTATCTAAAAGGTTTCAAATCATTCAGAACAAAATATATAACTTCTTTTTGGTGCTTCAGTTGTTGTTTCAGCAGTAATCTGCACTGTTTCTCAGTCCTCTGTGGTATTATCTAGTTTATTTTTTACTTGTAGCCGCCATGTTTGTTTTAACACAAATGGACAGTTTCTCTGATTGATTAATTTGCTTGTCAATCACACCCATCAGAAATCCAGAAGACAGGATATGGTTTCAGACGCAAATTGCTTTGTAAAGTATGTAAAAAGGCATGATCTATCAGAATAGAACAATTCTAACTCTCAGTATACTTATTTGAACAGCTGAGGGAAACTGATCACTGATGTTAATTTTAGGGCACAGATGCATCAGACCAAGTCCTTAATTTAATACATGCTCTCACCTAGAGTCACAACCTGTGCTTCATGACCAAAAGGCCATGAGGAGCAAAATCACCCTGGAGGAATTCGGAGTAGAGCCACTGCTCTGCCACATCAATAGAACAGAGGTAGTTCACGTGTATCAGAATAATAATAATTTTTTTTGTCTGCAAAACACCTTACGTTATGCATCCCGTGTATCCTAATTATTTATCTCAGTGAGGTTATATACATGTTCCGCTACTTTCAGCGGTAATGCGAGGTATTTTCACTGTAATGATGAAAAACTTGCATGCTTTATTGTGATTCTTGCACAATAAAATGCTTTATAATTTACAATATATCTGTACTGGGGAAAGAGAACTTTGCTCAAATACATGGAAAAATACATCCACTACGTACAACCACTTTAAACAATAAGTTCTTGTTAATGTATTTTGTCATTGTATTGTTATTGTATCCTTGTATAACGATGACATGTAGTGACCATGTGGTATGTGCCTTCATCAACATTTTCATAAAGCTAGCGCAGCAAAGCATGAAAACATTATGCTACTTCTTCCCCTCTTCCCCTCTTCATTCTTCCTGGCAGTTCACCAAGGACAGGCGGCAGAAAGCAATTGCTATTAGTGTGCATGTATATATATATATATATACATAGTCCTTTCAGAGAAATATAGGCAGCTTTTAGCAGATGAGCAACAGTGCCATCAATTAAGATTAGTCCAAGTGCTATCACAGTGTCATAAGAACAACAAGACGGCGCTCACTCAATGTCAAAGGTAAGATGAACA
>KN470986.1:0-11029 GCA_000787095.1 Periophthalmodon schlosseri
ACGCACACACACACGCACACACACACACACGCACGCACACACACACACACACACACTTCTATCACCTCGTACAGGGAGGGGAGGGAGCGGGAGGGAGGGAGCGAGGGGGAGAGGTGACAGAGGCAGACAGAAAGATGGATTGAGGGAAGTGGACGTGCGGTGGGAAGGAGAGGAGCGGTGGTGAGTGAGTGAGAGCCCCGAGTGCCAGAACAAGGTGCAGAAGAAGAGGACGCCGGGGCTCTAAGTGCGAAGGGTTCGCCAGGTGAGAACTTGTCGAAAATTCAGGACATTTTGAAATGATGAAATCTCAAATTCAGTCGTGCTTTTAGTCAGGTTTTTATTTTTTTTTCTTTATTTTGTGGCCACTGCCTTTACTCCAGCGACGACTCACAGCTTCTGGAACAGATCGATTTTTATACTTTGAACTGATCCTCCTTTGCTGTGGTCAACTGTGGCTCACGATTCTTAGCCTCGCACCTGCCTGTGGAGCAGAGGACGAGGAAGTACTCAGTTTTGTTGCTTAAGTAAAAGTACAGATACTGCAGTGAAAAAGTACTCAAGTAAAAGTAAAAGTATCACATGAAAAAATCTACTTAAAGAATTAAAGCACCTGTTTAAAAATGTACTTAACGAGTGAAAAGTAAAAGTATTTCACGCAGGTTTTGAGTCTTACAAAGCTTCAAATGTGGTGATTTTGATACAGATTTGAGCTGGATTTTGTTCAACAGAAACGACTGAATCAATGTTTTTTCCAGCTGTTTTTATTTGTATGTTTTTGTTTTGCTCAAATTATGAACGTGTTAAAATAAACCCTCAGCCTTTTCAGCAGGTCTCAAACTATAATAAAAATACTTTTACTTTTCAGCCCTGTTCAAAAATGTAGTGGAGTAGAAAGTACAGATACTGCTAAAAATACTTTACTTTTCAGCCCTGTTCAAAAATGTAGTGGAGTAGAAAGTACAGATACTGCTCTCAAATGTAGTGACGTAAATGTAAAACGTAACTACTTTAAAATGTACGTGAGTAAAGTACAAATACCTGAAATGTATACTTAAGTACAGTACTTTAACTTTTACTTTATTACGTTCCACCACTGTTATAGCGCTAATTTTGTAAACTAATCTGGTTTAGTTCAGTATCGATAGTTGTTTAAACGAGTATCTAGTTTTGTTTTATTGATTAGTTCTGAGTGTCTAATCTTTAAACAACCCTAAGAGAAGCACAATAGTAATTCAATAATATCAATCAATATCAATATGCAGCCATGACAGATTAAAGGGCCATTAAAAGAGTTCTTCTCTCAGACAGAAAACACTCTGTTCCACCTTGTGATGTCATCATGTGGTAATACAGGAAGTGCTCCACTGTGTGTTTAAACTCCACACACCTTCACTAGAATCATTTGGATCATCTCAGCCCTGGAATCGCCAATTTCTACGTAGCTAAAAGGTAAAAGGAGCTGTGAACTTGAAAACTACCACTTCATGACATCACAAGGTGGAACAGAGCGTTTTGAGCTTTGGAGATGTGGACACGCTAATAATAAAGTGTTACTCAAACATGCGTGAATGAAACAAAACACAACTCCAGGTCTGTGTTTGAGGAGGTGACAGTGTTAGAACATGATTTAAGTCTCACAAGAGTCAGTTTTGTGTATTATGCAGATCATATTAAATCCACTTTGTCCCTCGTCAGCCTCCTTAGCTCGTTGTCCAAGTTTGATGCTAATAGAGCGACAACAGCGGCCTCTCTGGGACCGGGCCGTGATTGGACAGCCGTGTCAGCCGCGTTAATTACCTAAAGCGTTCTGCGGGCCGGCCCCCCCCTAAAGCCTCTCAGACCCCGTGAGCTCATTATGTTCTCCACCCTCCCACTAATTTACTCTGACACTGATTAACAGAGCCATCCGCCGCGGCAGAGCGGCGCGAGCGAGAGCCCGGCACCCGCAACGGAACACAGCAAAGTCTGGAGGCAGCGAGGTTATTCAAGACAACGTCAACTAACGAAAACGCAACAAACGGCACAATGTACATCAACCCCTCGCAGCGGTGGAAGGTAACGAAGTACAAGTCCTAAAGTGCTGTACTTAAGTAGAATTTTCAGGTATCTGTACTTTACTTAAGTACATTTTACAGTGGATACTTTTTACTTTTACTTCAGTACATTTGAGAGCAGTATCTGTACTTTCTACTCCACTACATTTTTGAACAAGACTGAAAAGTAAAAAGTACTTTTCATATGATTTGAGGGGTTATTTTTACCATGTTCGTGGAAACATCCTGACGCAAGTTTTCGAGTTCAAGCTTCGGCTTTGAGCAAATAACATTAACACTTGAACAAATTAACAACATTTACTAAGTACTTTTACTTCTTACTCTTAAAGTACATTTTTAAACGGGTACTTAATACTTTTACTTAACTAGATTTTTTCATGTGATAGTTTCACTTTAGTCACTTTTTACCTCTGTATCTGCACTTTTACTTAAGTAACAAAATTGATACATCATCCACCACTGACCCCTTGTCACAGACTGTGTAAAGAAGTGACTGAGTGAGTGTGACGTCACCCACGGCGTTCGGCTCCAGTCAAATGAAGCTCGTCGAGGCCAGAACAGTTATAGGGGGGAATTTGGAGCTGATTTCCATATTTGGAATTCCGACTGTGAGTATCATAGCAACCAAAGAGCCAATCCGGAGCCAGGTTGTTGAAGGTAATGCTCCCTTCCCGCCTGCACCGCTCGTTTAGCAATCAAACCTGTTGCTAACGTTAGGAGGAGCGACCTCGGTGACAGAAGGCGCCTCATTGGTCTGTTATTAATGTTCATATCTTGACTTACAGACACAATAGTGAAATAAAAACCCCAGGATCATGTAGAGGGTTAATACGAACATTTAAGACCAAAATGACGAGTCTGACAGCAGCAGTTATGTCCATTTATATACACAGTCTATGCCCCTCGTAAATGACGAGCTGACAGCAGCAGTTATGTCCATTTATATACACAGTCTATGCCCCTCGTAGAACAAACGCAGTCCTAAAAGTGTCCATTTTAGTTTTAAAATCAAGCGTCCTCTGTTGCCCGCACCTAAAGAAGATATAGAGAGGAAGCTACGTGAACGCGGGAACGCTGTGGACGGACCGAACGGGCCGCAAACGCGTTTTCCAAGCGTAGCTCCGTATAACGCGCCGTTTGTTTTTTTTTTCACCGTAGCGCTTTAGACGGGGCCCGCAGAGTCCGCGTGTTCAACTCGAAAGCGCGGGGTGTGCTTTCGGGGGCCAAGAGGTCGACGGTCCGCCCCCTTCCAGCGGCGCGCCCTCACTCCCATCACTGCCCCCTCGCCGGCCGCCGCGCGCCTCGCCGTGCACTCTGCGCCGAGCACCGCCTACAGAATACAATTAAGGTGAGTTATGACCGGTCCACGGGAGGGGCAGGGCAAGTGTGCGTGCGCATTAGCAAAGGCCAGCAAATGGGAGAATGCATCACTTGGCCCCACTGTAGCAGAAGCCGGTGAATGTCAGGAGGAGCGGGCCGTGAGAGAGGAGCGGGCCGTGGGAGAGGAGCGGGCCGTGGGAGAGGAGCGCCTTTAACACGTGAGCGGGTCTGAACTGCGAGTTTTAATGCCGAACGCTTCTTTTCTTAGACTTAAACCCGCTTAAAGAGCCAATATTATGCTGTTTTCTGATCTACGTTCTAATGTTTCCTCGCCACAAACAGACCTGGAGTTGTGTTTTGTTTCACTCACACACGTTCAACGCGCAAACCCTGCGTTCTTCTCTCAGACCGAAAACGCTCCGTTCCACCTTGTGATGTCGTGTAAACACAGGAAGCGCTCCGCTGTGTTTTTAAACTCCACACGCCTTCACTCCGTACATACAGCTCTGGAATTTCTAATTTCTGCTAAACAAAAGGTAAAATGTAGCTGTTAAGTTGAAAACGACAGCTCTGTGACATCACGAGGTAGAACAGAGCGTTTTGAGCTTTGGAGATGTGGACAGACTAATAATAAAGTGTTATTAATGAAACAAAATGCAACTCCAGGTCTGTTTTTGAGGAGGTAACAACATTATAACACGACTTAACGCTCATAAGAGTCAGTTTTGTGTAATGTTGGACCTTTAAATTGAACTGTCCAACAATAGATTCCGAAAGTGTTTTTTGCTTCCTGGTTGGACGACGATGTTACATCAGATGCCTTTTCACACACTTCTCTCACTGCACCAGTTATGGGGAGTATTCGAAACGTACTGATTGGAGACCCCCTGTGACGGCATTTGAAATTACACGTACAATTAACAAACAGAAAATCTGCGTTGATGAACTCCTCCCGTCCAATTTGCAAAACAGCACATTTTACACACAGATTCAAGCAGTTACGATCAAACTACAGCCATAAAACCATATTCTATGTGACATGCATTTGTGTGTGAGGACGTAGGACCTTCTTCCTCGGCGCGGCGGGGGCGAGCGAGCGGCAGGTCGGAACAGGGGAGGTGGGGCTGAGGGGACGCTCGGTGCATTGGATGGTACAATGCCAATTTCACGCATCCACTCTCTCTGCCGCTTCCAGCTGTATCCCTCCCTCTCCTCCCCCAGCCGCCTCTATCACACATACATACTCGTTTTTTTTTTTTTCCAAACAACAGCCCTGCACCCTTACACTTTGCCCCTCCCATTCTGCAAATAGGTTCTGAGAGCCTGACAACCCAGTGGCTCTGCGAATTCATCTCCAAATAACAACCTGGTAATAATCCGTGCAGGAGAAAAGAAAACGCAAAAAAGATCTCGGCGCGGCAAGGCTGGGCTAGTGCGTTTGTGTAGCACAGCTCGTACACAAAGTCATTCAAAGTGTTTTACAGAATAAGAAAGACATTAAAATCACAATACAAACAAATCAAACCATCGTAGCGTTAACATTAAAAGAGACAAGTGCAGAATAAAACCATTTCAGTCATATTCGCAGCTAAACAAAACCGTTTGCGTCTGGATTCTCCAGCCCGGTGGCGCAAGGACAAAAGGGGCGAACGGAAACAGCTACATTTGCGACGACTCCAATACAAGCGTCCTAATTAAGAGCTAATTACGCAACAATAGGATCTCCAATTAGGCCGTGACAAGGCGACGCTGACATATCCCCACCTGAGCTAATGTCAACACAGCATTATTAGCATCGCCGCCCGCTGCGGTTATGGCCATCTAAACAGCCATAAACGTCAACCCGGCGTATTGTCCCACAGTTTGCCGTAATACAAAGCAATATGTTCCCGCTCGGTGACAGTCCCCCATTGAGGTAAACAGAGGCAGAAGGTACAAAGACATGGGCTCTTTTCCTCTCCCGGTGTTAATTGGGCGAAAACGGTGGGATTTACACGGGCCCAGAGGAAGCGCACGGGGGTTTAGTCTTTGATGCCGCAGAACACACAGTCTAAGGGCTGCGTAGACTAACCAATCTGGATAGAAACGCCAAAAGCTAAAAGAGTTGAACCCGCAGACCGTACAAAGAGCGTGACGTCGCCCGCAGCGCTCGGCTCCGGTCAAACGAAGCTCGTCGAGGCCGGAGCGGTTACAGCGGCCGATTCGGAGCGGAGTTGCGTATTTGGAATTCCGACCGCGAGTATCATAGCAACTAAAGAGCCAATCCGGAGCGAGGCTGTTGAAAGTGTGCGTTTCTGGTGTCAAAGAGGAGCAGGAGACTGAAACGGAAAGTCGGAAGGGTTTTAATGAGCTCCACACAGGTAAAGTGAACAATGAAGGAACGGACTCTCAGGAAAGGATAGAAAGAGAGTCCTAAGATGTGCACGTTGACAGCTTTTATAGTGTCTGCATGGCGTTACACATTAAGAAACTTTAGGCAAAGTCGGATAAGGTGAGTGTTTTGGGGTCACACAGTCCTTAGTGGGAGGGGCTACAGATAAGAAGTGGCCTTAACCAAAATGACCAGACCACAGCTGTTACCTTATTGTCCACACGTCCTTCTAAGTCCCCGCCGGTCTCCACGGCGTCTTCTCGAGTCCCCACACGTTCCATATCCACAGTGGAGCACTTCCTGTATTACCGCATGACATCACAACAGAGTGTTTTCAGTTTGAGAAGAAGAACTCAGCCTAAACCTGCAGGGTTATTTACCTTATCATTAGTAAATCAAGATACCAGTTCGATGTAGCACTGCACTGCTAGAAAATACCTTACACCGCCCACACCGCAGGTTTAGCACTTAGCGACGCTGTCAGTCGAGCCTGTTGCTAGCGCTAGCAGGAGCGACCTCGGGGAAGGCGCCTGATTTGTCTCTTATTAATGTTCATATCTTAATTTACAGACACAATAGTGAAATAAAAGTACGAGGATCATGTAGAGCGGGTTAATACGAACGTTTAAGACCAAAATGACGAGTCCGACAGCAGCAGTTACAGAGAGAGGGGCCACGGTTTTTCAATAGAAAGTGAACTGGGAGCCAAGTCAATAGATGGAGTTTTGATTTGTTGTATTGTGATTTTAATGTCTTTCTTATTCTGTAAAGCACTTTGAATTACTTTATGTACCAACTGTGCCGTACAAATAATTTTGCCTTGCTCCGTGGAAAAGCCTAATAAAAATAAAGTTACTGAACCTTGAACAAATGAAAAACAAAAACAAAAAACACATCTGGTAACGTCGTCTTACAGCCAAAAATAAAAATGATAATAATAATAAAACCTGAGACGGCAAACGACTGTGACCCATTGCACCAGCAGTGATATGTTTAAATGTAAAAATGGAAATAATTGGCTAAAATGACTTGATTCATCCAACAATACTAATTCACACGTATCACTGAACCTACGGCTCATTAAAAGTGGCAGAACAGCCCTGAACCCAGAGATGATGAGGAACAGGTCGCAGACTTCTGAATATTCATAGTCTGTGGCGTGTGCTAAAATTAAACCGCGTAAAAGGCTCTGTAGGTTCCATTTGGAAAAAAAAAGTAGAGTAAGAATTTCACACATGACCAAACTTCGCCTTTTTTTGCGCGTTTCCCAGAGGCGCGCGAGTGTCGGAGAGTCGGATCATCATCTCCTCGAGGTCCAGCTACGTTCCCTTCGGCCGATCGCCCTTCAGCTCCTAAATTAACGGAATTTTCACAAAGCGCTGAATACATTAGGGAAGGATCGGGGCAAACGGCACATTATGAATCTTGTCAGAAGTGGCCTATTAAAAAGAAGTCGGACATTATCGACGTCTACATATCTGCAGAACGATCTCGCTTAAGTTAATAATGTGCAATTAATCATAGGTCACTTAACGCAGGCGGGGGCAGAACATACCGTGAGAGCGGACGTAATGTGCTGTCCGTCCAGAGGGGAGATGGATGAGGAGCCTACAAGGATCTACAGAACGTCCAAACAACGCCAACTATTTAACCCAAAGGTCCCATATTACGCAAATCTGACTCTTGTGAGCTTTAAGTCATGTTCTAATATTGTTTCCTCCTCAAAAACACACCTGGAGTTGTGTTTCTTTCATTCAAAACACACCGGAGTTGTGTTTCTTTCATTCACACAGGTCTGAGAAACACTTTATTATTAGTCTGTCTACATTAGGGAAGGGACAATAACAATAATATTGTTTATTGTGATAAAAAGGTCGACAATATTCATTCGTGGGATATTTTAAATAAGATAATCGCCTTTATATCTCCAGAATGTGCAGAAAAAAACACTTATCCACAAGGGAGTTGACGGGGGGGACAAAGGGGGCTGTTATCCTGGGGTTTAGGGGCCCAGAATTTGACCCCATTCTTATTAATTTGTATTAGAGGGGGTCCCATGTTAGGCGTATTGCCTCGGGCCCCGAAATTTCAGTGGACGGCCCTGCTCATCCAGAATATTCTCTGCTAAAGCGTTGATGACAAAGTACAAGACTATAACAGTTCTTTAAACATGGAACTTATTCATAACATTAAAATTATAATTATTATTTCCAGAACATTTTTAAACTGTCAGCAACTTTAATCATTATCGTGATTATCGTTATCGTTAATTGCAATTATTCTGGCCGTGATAATCGTCACACTAAATTTCAATATCGTCCCACGCCTAGTCCACATCTCCAAGGCTCAAAACGCTCTGTTCCACCTTGTGATGTCATGAAGCGGTAGTTTTCAACTTAACAGTGCCTTTTAACTTTAGTTCTGGGGAGATCGGCAACTCCACGGCTGAAATGACCCAAATGCTTCTTGGCAGGTCGCCCAAATATACCACCTCTTCGTTATAGCAACGTCACATGATCTTACTATGGTGCAGCGTCCCAAAGACACGCAGTATCATTTTGAAACGATTATTTTAATATTAGTTTTGGTATCGGAAGTAGAAAGCAGCAGTTGTAAATGGCTGATGTAGTGGTTGTATATGTAATAGTAACAGCAGTAGTAGCAAGAGCAGTAATAGTAGTAGCAGTAGTTATAATAATATTTGTAGTAGTAGAAGTTGTTGCAGGGGTAAAAGATGTAGTAACTTAAGTAGTTGTGAGGTTTATGGAGTTTCAAAACGCAGCGGAGCACTTCCTGTATTACCACATGGCATCACGACAGAGTGTTTTCAGTTTGAGAAGAAGAACTCAGCCTAAATGTGCAGGGTTTGTGCGTTAAACATGTGCGAATGAAACAAAAACACAACTCCAGGTCTGTTTGAGACGAGGAAACGACATTAGAACATCAGAAAACAGTGTAATACGGGCCCTTTAAGGCAGTGTTTTAAAGGAATACACGTGTGCTCAGTGCCAGTAGTTTTGAAAAGGCCTAAAGGGATTTGGAAAGAGTCATTCACTAATGACTTATTAAAGGGCCCGTGTTACGCCGTTTTCTGATCTGTTCTAATGTCGTTTCCTCGTCACAAACAGACCCGGAGTCGCGTTTTGTTTCGTTCACACATGTTTTAAAACACAAACCCTGCGTGTTTATTTAGGCCGAGTTCTTCTCTCAAACGGAAAAAAACGCTCTGTTCCGCCTTGTGATGTCATCATGTGGCGACACGGGAAGTTGAAGTTGTTCTTCTTCTTGTGGAATCTCCATGCGGAATTACGTGAAGCGCTCCATCACGTTTTTAAACTCCATACGTTCACTAGAATCACGTGTAATTCAGAATTGCCAATCTCTACTGAACTAAAGGTAAGAGGAAGGCGTTAACTTGAAAACTACCGCTTCATGACATCACGAGGTGGAACAGAGCGTTTTGAGGTTTGGAGATGTAGACGGACTAATAAAGTGTTACTCAAACATGTGTGAAGGAAACAAAACGCGACTCCAGGTGTGTTTTTGAGGAGGGAACAGCGTTAGAACATGACTTAACGCTCACAAGAGTCAGTTTTGCGTAATATTGAATGTTTGTCGGACGAGGAGGAGACGGGCAGGTTGCAGCAGACAGCGGGGATGAGGCGGACTGTCCCGATAACCGAAAAAAAAAAATCAAAAATCAAAATTTAATCCAATGCTTAGTGACAGGGAATGAGGGACAGGGAGGAGAGGTAGAGCAAGACAGGCAGAAATGAAGGAAGTGGCGGCGCGGGGGGAGTGAGGCGAACGCGGGAAAAATTCACTTCCACAGTCGGCTGATCTAGGAAATCCTACAATCTCTGAACAGCCCCGACCGGCAGCAGATGAGCCGTGCCTTCCGTCCCTCACTCTCACTCCATCCATCTTCCCCGCTACACTCTCCCTCTCTCTCTCTCTCCCTCTCCCCCCCCTCTCTTCTTTTGTTCTCCCGGCGCTGATTTAGAGATCCTTCCTCCCGTTCGCCGGCGTAACTTTGCGTGTTTTGCGACGTCGTTGTCGTTATTGTTATCGCTGTTGCTCGGCGCCCCCGGCGGTCCCGTTCGAAACCTCTAACCCTGACGCCGTCCCGCGCCCGCTCACGCCATTACCTCTGACAGGCAGCCCGCGCGCCGCCGGCCTGATTAGGATGCGCACGGCCGAGTGGGGAGAAGTGGAGTGCGGCTGGCTTATTTTGAGCATATTTAGATGATGAGGTGAGAGGAGTCTGGGTAGAGAGAGGCAGTGCGGGTGTGTGTCGGAGTGTGTCGGAGTGTGCGTACGCGTCTGTTGCTTTAAATAGCTGTGTGTGTGTGTGTGTGTTTGTGTGTGTCATAAGCTTGTTTGTGTTCCTACGGCAGAATATCAATTTCCAAAGCCTTGGGCGTCCTCTCTGTTCTCCACAACAAACCACTGAAATCCCACTTCACTCCATTAAGACAATGAAGAGAACTGGATGCGGCTCTACCAATAATAACTCGAGTGTCGCGCGTTACGCGGCGGGTCAAGTGCGGATGAGCGTGAGCTTTGTTTAATGACGGGAGTAAACGCCGCGCAACACCCACAAATAGAGACGCTCTAACAAACCAATTACATCTTTTAATAAAGCCGTAATTGTGTTTCATTACGGTCGCGCCGCATCTATTTGCATCGGCTTTTATTCCCTCGTTCATCAAGTGGTGGTGCTTCCTCACCTCTGACTGGCTCAAACCGCTTATTATGTTTATGGAGGTGGCTTTGTATGGACACGCACACACACACACACACACACACACACACACACACACACAGACACATACACACATACACATACGCACACATATATGCACACACTGATATTTAAAGCAATAGACACATACGCGCACACACACACACACACACACATATACAAGACATACACGAACACACACACACACACATGCAGGTCATACACACACACACATACACATATACAGAACATATACACACACACACACACACACACACAGAGTATACACACCCACACCTATACAAACCATACACAAACACACCCACACATATATACAGGTCACACACACACGTATACACACACACGCATATACACACACACACATACAGCTCATACACACATATACACACATACACATGTATACATACACACGCATATACACACACACATATACAGCTCATACACACACACACACACACACAGCCCATACACACACACACGTATACACACACACACACACACACACACACACACAGCCCA
>KN470986.1:12040-27954 GCA_000787095.1 Periophthalmodon schlosseri
CAAACAAAAAAAATATGTCAAATTTAACTTCAAAAGCCCAGAGTGCCACTTCTGGGCCCTGCATAGAGACACCTAGTGGATGAATATTGAACTAAAATGTGCCAGAGCGGTAGTGATTTTGGCCTTATTTTCTTGTTTCCATTGGTCAAAGTGTTTGTACATTTTAAATTCAGTTCTAACATGCAACAAAGCAAAAAAGAACATTGTCTCATTGTATCTGTGGTTGACTGATTATTTTCCTAAATTTAAAATAGTTTGTATTGACAGTGTTTGTTATTGTGATTCTTTGAAATGATTCGCCTAAAGCCCAAAGGGTCAAATTTGGCCCTGATCCTAAATTAGGGAATAAAGGCTTAAAATTGAAAAAGTGGATATTTCAGTGTTCAGTGAACTTATAGCAGTAATTTAATGCATTGTTCATAATTTTCCAAAGAAGAAAAGGGTTCTTGGGTTCTCCAGGGTCAAGCTTTGGAAATGTAAAAAGAGTAATAATGCAGTGTTACTCAAACATGCGAATGAAACAAAACACAACTCCAGGTCTGTTTTTGAGGAGGCAACAACATTATAACACGGCTTAAAGCTCACAAGAGTCAATTTTGCGTAATTATGGGACCTTGAAAGGACTCGTATTACGCCATTTTATGATCTACGTTAAAATGTTGTTTCCTTGTCACAAACAGACCTGGAGTTGTGTTTTGTTTCATTCACACATGTTTAACGCACAAACCCTGCACATTTAGGCTGAGCTCTTCTTTGAAACAGAAAACACTTCAAACTTGAAAAGTACCACTACATGACATCACAGGGGGGAACGGAGAATTTTGAGCTTTTGACACGTAAACAGACGCAGAAGATAAAGCGTTACTCAAACATGTGTGAATGAAACAAAACTCATCTCCGGGTATGTTTTTGATGCGGTAGCGACATTCTAACACGGCTTAAAGCTCACAAGAGTCGATTTCGCATAATATAGGACCTTTAAGAAGTCCTAGCCTCAGATCTCTGTGTTGGTATTCATTATTCAGGAGTTTCACAGTGGAAATAAACACGCTTTTGCCACAGGGCACTGGGAAATCTAGAAGACAAATATGTTAACTAAGGCCCCAGTACTGCACACACGCTGCTGCTGCTGTTCTGTTCCAAGAAAATATACTGTGCGGAACCTAAATATCATATGGATAATAATTTAGCATATCATAAAGGAAGAACAAAGGTCAGCTGAACACGTGAATGCGTATTATTCATGGACTGTATAAAGAAGCGGACTAAGTGAGTGCGACGTCACCCACAGCGTTCGGCTCCAGTCAAATGAAGCAGTTATAGGGGCCAATTCCGACCGCGAGTATCGTAGCAACCAAAGAGCCAATCCGGAGCGAGGCTGTTGAAGGTAACGCCCCTTCCCGCCCGCACCGCTGGTTTAGCGGGGAGCGGACGCTTAGCTGCGCTGTCGCTCAAACCTGTTGCTAACGTTAGCAGAAGCGACCTCGGGGAGAGAAGGCGCCTGATTTGTCTGTTATTAATGTTCATATCTTGATTTACAGACACAATAGTGAAATAAAAACCCCAGGATCATGTAGAGGGTTAATACGAACATTTAAGACCAAAATGACGAGTTTGACAGAGTTACAGAGGAAGTGAATTGGAGCCAGAGTCGATGGACCCTGAGGCGTGCCCATGCTCGCTTCCTATTTGTGACGCGACGGCTAGCGTGTTAGCTGCGTCCATTGATATAAACAGTCTATGGTATTTTTCTACATTTGTCTCCCCGTTTGAGACTAGCACAGTTCCAATGATCCGGTGCGAGTCTGCCCTAAAAGTCAAAGCTGTAGTCGTTTTGTGGTCTAAATGAGTGTGTTTAATCAACAGCTCTGTAAAGGCTTTAAAACGCCTCTTTAACTCCAGGTGTCCACGTAAGATTAGCTCATAAAAGGCAATACAACTGATTCAAATTAGAAACTTCTTCTGCTTCTATTTTTGTAAATCCCCCGAAGCGCACAGGCCTGAACAGTGTTCAAGACACCGTTGGCTCGTTAGCAGGTACTTTTCTGTGGAAGTCATACTGTTGGAAATAACTTAGCCACAACGACAGGTCAAGCTGTGAGCACTTACAAAGTTTTGCAACAGGTCTTTGTGTTGAGAAAATGGCTGGTGGAAAGTTCTGGACAAAATTACAAAACTTGATGAGAAGAGTCAGAGATTGGGACTGCGTATTGTTTACAAGTTGTTTTTATCCAGATCAATGCGTCTCGGGCTGTTTGATCCTGGTTTAGTCCTGATCATAGACTGTATATATAAATGGACATAGCTAACACGCTAGCTGCAGCGTTTCAAACAGGAAGTGAGCGTGGGAGCACTTCTGGCTCCATCGACTCGTCATTTTGGTTTTAAAATGTTCGTATTAACCCGCTCTGCATGATCCTAGTATTTATTTGGCTATTATGACCGTAAATCAAGATACAAACATTAGTAACTGTCAGGATCCCAGTCAGTCCCTGTGTTTCTGTGCTGTCTTCTCCCTCCCTTCTTTGTCCTTGCCTGGAGCTGGGCGGAGACTCTGGCACCACCCATTACACACCTGCAGTGGATCTGCAATCAAGCCGGCAACTTGGGAGTACAAAGGGACCGAGGATTCCTACGCACGCCGCCAGATCGTCAGTGTGTCCTCCGTGGTATAGCTCCGCTTGGCTCAGTCTAGTTTTTGTGGCTATGATCTCCATACTCAGTTGGTCTTTCTCATTTTTGCCAGATCCCGCTTTTTGGACTTCCCTTACACCTCCGCCTTCGACCCAGCTCTCCACGACCAGTACGAACACTCCAGCACCCGACCCAGCCATCTACAACCTGTTCAAGAACATCAACCGCCAGCCCAGCGACTTACCGCCTGCTCCGTCAACCATCATTCACATTTCCATATTGTAAATAAACTCTGTTAAACTGTTTCCCCGAGTCTGTATCTTTGATTCCTCCAGTCGTTACGACAGTAACAGACAACTCATGCGCCTTCTTTCCCCGAGGTCATTTCCGCTAGCGTTAGCAACACGCTTGATTGACAGCGTTCCTAAGCGCCCGCTCCCTACTTAACCACTAGTGCAGGTGGGAAAGGGCGTTATCTTATCGTTATCAGGCTCGCTCCGGATTGGTTCTTTGGTTGCTATGACACTCGTGGTTGGAATTCCAAATATGGAACTCGTCTCCAAATTCGCCGCTATAACTGCTCTAGTCTCAATGAGCTTCATTTGACTGGAGCCGAACACTGTGAGTGACATCACACTCACTTAGTCCACTTCTTTATCAGTCTATGGTCCTGATCTAGACACATGCACATAGCTGTTCACTTCCTGTTCCTTCCTTCCTTCCTGTTCCTGTAACTTCACTCTTCCCAAATTTAGTGGAGGACCGAATAATTTCATACAGAGGTCTTTGCAGTTTCCTTATCAACTACTAATTAGACTCATAGTGTAACGAATGCCACCTCAGAAACCAGTTTTCTATAAATGACGACTATTGTGAGCGGTTGCCAGAGAGAAACTGTGCCATCCGTCTGCGCCAAACTCCGGATGCTAATTTGACATTGAACCGTGATGCATTAGTGAAGACATTAATGGCGGCCCACTGAGTTAATGAGACAACAGAGCCATTCTTCAGGTGCGTTATTATTCCACATGGCCTTTCCTTCGGCACATCTCACACAAAGGACTCAATTATTGCCAGCGGTGTCACACGTTTGAATTATACAAAACGCAACAAAAACTAAAAATTCTTCACCGCAGAACTCGCGCGGGAGTAAATAAGGCTACGGAAGACGACAAAGCTTTTCCACCTTCAAAGCGCTTCACATCAAGGGACCACTCACCCGTTCAGGCACTGGGGGCGAGGGGGGTCAAGTGTCTTGCCCAAGGACACAATGACAGCGTTCACCTGCGGGAGCTGGAATCGCACCGCCAAACCTGTGGGTCAGTGGGTCTGAACGCTCAACCAGCGATGTTTATGTCGAGAGCAGGATTCGAACCGCCAGCCTTCGGGTCACTGGACAAACACTCACGCTATAATACTCCCTACAATGGAAGCGCGTCCAAATTTGAATGGACGATACTAGAAATCGATCGGGGGTTTTTTCATGGCCGATGGTGATACCGATTGTTTAGAATCCAGAGTAACCGATGACAGACATTTTTGGGCCGATACGTGGGTCCGATTTGGATTATTTTCTCCACATGGTGTAACGTAAACTCCCTCACCCACAAACTTTTAAGAGAGTGTAGTCATGTTTTGCGCTGTTATCGCTTTGCACTAAAGTGTTCAAATAAAGCTCTGTGTGTGCTCTTCAGCCATTACAAAATATCGGCCCGTGCTGGAGTTTTAAGGCCGATACCAGATGCGCTTAAAGAGAACAAATATCGGCTTGATATATTGGTCCGTCTCTAGACAAAACTACCACAATGTGTTCGATGTTCACGTCTCCGGGTCCCCATAAACATCCTGCCTCTATGTACGACCGGTCGCCTGATGATTTCTACAGGTAAGTTTCACTATTTTTACGCAACGATCCAAATTATAAAACCGAACTGTACGCCATTTTTCCCTGAATAAACAAAACCTTTAACTACTTTTAACCCAACAACTCCCAGTAGCGCTGGTAATTACATAGATTCGAGTGTTCGCATTTGACAAACGCCGGTGGGGTTGCCGCGTGATAAGACAAAAGCGGGGAAAAGTAGACACGCCACACAAACTAATGAGAGGAACAGAGACGCCGAGTTTGGTGACACTCTCTCTCATTACCCCCGCCGGGACGAACGAGACAAGGCAGCTCCGTGTCACATCGCCGCAGTCAAATCTTTTACCGAACGCCGCTCGCACTCATCTCCGGCGTCTTCCGAGTCGTCTTGCCTCCGCGTTTAGTTGAAAACTGTTTGGCAGCTCATTATATAAAGAATTGACGGGGGATGACAAATAACGGCAGAACGTTAAAAACGCTAATTAGCAAAACTTCTGACAAACCTCCGCTTTCGTCCCTTTGTCACGGGCGGAGCAAGGTCGTGTCGAAGTTTTAAAACAACAAAAAAATGCAACGAAAGAGTAAAACGGCTTCGCGGGGAGAGTTAGTGCAGCCGGAGTTACTCATTTATATCACTTGGAATCGTGTTCATGCATCACGTTCCTTATGGCGGCGTCGGTAAAAGTGGATTGTGGCCAGGAGGGAGGCGGGTGAAGCATTACCTCGTTAGTTGGCTCAAAATGTTGCCTCTTAGATTGGGTTGGGGGAATTAAAGTCACAAATTCACTCATTGAGATCATTAGCTGCGTTATAAATAAAAATGGAGCACTGAGAAAGCTGCGGATGAGAGAAAAGGGAACGGCATTCAGAGGCAGAATAGGTACAATTTATTAGTTTTAAATCAGACCTATCGTGGTCGTGTCGCTCTGTAGTTCTAATCTCCGACACCCGTGGATCATTATCGCAATATTCATCTAAAACGACTTAATAAAAGAAACAAATCCGCCGACTTGTGAGAAAACCGCGGTGCCCGGTGGGAGCTGACATCGGCGTAAACGTCATCACGACAAAGAGTCGGACTTTTTCTCATTTGTACCAAAATGACTGCGCCGTGCTGCCGAATCCTACGCGTTTCATCTGAAGAGGAAGAAGAACGAAGTGCGTGAAAACGGGGTTGATCGGCAAAACGGCGTCTTGAAAATAAACGATTTAAGATTTAGTCAAACAGGAATCACTCCAAATACAACTTCAGTGGCTCAATGAGAAGGAAACGACTAGAACATGGTTAAAAGCTCTGAAAAGTCCATTTTGCAGAATAGGTTTTGATTTAAAATTTGACTTGACACATACGGCATATGCTGAGGTTACGTCAGTGTTACGTTTGGTCTCGTTTTGGGGCTGAGCAAAGATGACTCGCACGTTTTGGCGAAATGGTGATATGTAACACTTAGATAACGCAAAACAAGCTCAAAGCAAATATGTTTTCTCTGCTTAAATATACTCACTTGATACGCTCATTTTTAAAACATTACAAACCGCAGCGGCATAATATCTTGGCAAAAGATGAAGAAATGTGTTTTATTATTAGCCACAGAGCCACTTCACAATCGTAATCTTTATTTTACTAGCACGACTCTCCGGGTGTTGTGAAAGTGAAACCGGCGATCTGATTATAGCCGAAAAGATCAAATATAGCTCCATCTGTCCTGGAGACCTCCCAGGGAGCACGGCGGCACAGTGATTTTTTATGAAGTGCCTCTGCAAGATGTGTTATTATTTTTAATAGCTCTTTGTATTATAATCCATATGGACACAACATCTTGAAGGATTATGTGTGTGTACATGAAAAGCATAACCGTTTTAACAGAGCCCGCGTGCCCTGAGGGATCATAAAACGCTCATTAATTCCTTAAATTAGCTTAAATGCCTTTACTGAATGCCACCTTCATGATTATTTTTGCTTATTAACCATTCCCTGAGTGCGCTGCCGAGGGTCCCGTTAGGTCAGGGAGGGCTGCGTGTGTGTGTGTGTGTGTGTGCGCGTATGTGTGAGGAAGCAAACAACCCCCTCCTCTTCCTCCTCTTCCTCCTCCTCCTCCTCTTTCTCCTCCAAATGCTGGGGCCTGCTGCTGTTGCCTTGGCGACACTGGCTTGGCGCCCGTTGGGGAGAACAATGCCTTGGCGACACTGGCTTGCAGCCGATAGGGAAAAATATTCAGGCAAATGGAAAACGTCAATTACGGCTGAAGATATGTAGATGCGAGCTGAAGGAGAGAAGAGAGGTAGACGAGGAAGGGGGGAATAAGCAAATAATAAAAAGATGCAAGAAAGACAAGATCGTGGCTGGAGAAAGGGATGGGGGTTGACAGGGAACGACGGCACCGGGTTACAGCAAACTGCAAATGGCGCGACGGGAAAGAGAGGGAGTTAATGCGAAGCCGAAACCGAGCGGCGGGCGCTGACACAGAACGCCTGTCCACATCTATTAAAACACCTTCAACACCCCGAGCCTACGGACACCTTCCCTGTTCATTATTTCCACTCTTCCCTCTCTCGTTTTTCGCGCGCGGCCTATCTCCCATCCACAACCTTCACTGGCAGCTTCCACTTCCAACTGGCAATTTGATTAAGCCTCGGAGATAAGGTCGTGCAGGAGAGCGCGGGATTGGGGGGGGTAGGGTTTGGAGACAGAGCGCCGGTCTGGAGTCTGTAGTTCCCGGTGTAATCGCGGCATTGATCTCCCGTAAGTACGCGGCCAGTGCAGATTATGGCTCGCAGTTGGGTCCGTCACGTGTTTGTGGAACCCGAGATAACTGCGGAGCGTGGGCGTGCGTATACATTCAGAATCCACTGCGTTAAATCATGCATGAATATCTCCTCAGTGTGTCCACCCCATTTGTACGTATGCATATTTACTCATATAAAGGTGTGTGTGCGTGTGCGTGTGCGTGTGCGTGTGCCCGCTGGTCCTTGCGTTGGATTAATGCATCCCTACCCCCATGTTCCAATTTCCATCTGAGGTCTCTTGACCCTCCCACTCCGCAGACACATAATGGTCCATTTGGGGTTTCGCGGCAGCCAGTGTAGAGACAGTGAGCGAGGCCGTATTTCCATAAGACTGGGACACTGAGGCCCTCCTATACATATATTAGCCCTTTTGTGTCTGAGATGTGCAAATTGTCCGTGCACATATGAGCGCACATCATCCAAAACAGGGCATGATGGGAAAATACACAATATAACGACACGACGGAGCATTCCTATAGAATATATATATAAACGCACACATACAGACAGTTATAATGGGCCTACTCTTCACTGTGATTGACGCTGAAAAAAAAATCTTACCTACGCCGTTACATTTGCGCTAAAAATTTGCATTTGTCAAACATAACCTAATATTTCAACATTTAACACTAGCTAGACGGGATATCTTTGTGTTTTATTGTTATTTTCCCATGCAGCGTGTTATCTGACAAGGCAGGGTTATTTGTACAGCACAATTGGCACGTAACATAATTCAAAGCGCTTTACAGAATAAGAAAGACGTTAAAATCACAATGCAACAAATCAAAGTGCGGAATAAAACCCCTTTCAGTCATATTCGCAGCTAAACAGAACCGTTTGGAGCCTGGATTTAAACATTGTCAAAGTCGAGGCCTGTCTCACATCTTCAGGAAGATTTATGTGAAGCACTTGTCAGCTCATGTTGTTTTAAATGTGCTGTATAAATAAAACTGAGTAGCATATACTTCATACATACTCAGCAACTGTTGTTTTTTACTAGTACTATTACTACGACTGTATAAATTACTCTGCTAATCACTTAAACCAAGTTACTTCCACTTCTGGCTCGACTCACATCAGTTTCTCCTCGCATGCCAAAATAAATGTTTACTTCTGTTTGGGAATTCACTTTATTCCGGAAGTTGCCGTGGGCGCCGCCATCGTCATTCGGGTTGTATTATTTTGCATGGAGCTGCAGATCTTGACAGCAAATCGGTTCTATGGGGACGACAGAGACGTTTTAAAGCCTCCAGAGAGTCGGTGCAGTGTCGTCTGGCAAATCCAGACTCATGTCTCTGTGTATTTTTTAAACAGATTGATATCAGTCTGGTCCCCGTGTCCTCTGCCGCGTCTCGAGCCCGGTCAAACGTGATCGTCCAGTCAGATTTGTTTTTTTCAGTGACACGAAGGAGCTCGTTGGTCGCCTGTGATTTACAAATAAAATTCATCTCACCTTAGATTGACAGTTCAGTGCTTCGCTCATAGATTCTGCAGAAAGTCGCAAAGTTTCTCAGCCCCTGTGATATATTTACACTTAATTTTTTTGATATGGACCGACCATGTGGGTCCCTGATTGGCTAATCCACCTGTCAATCACGTGACCCGACTAACATCTTCGTAAAGTCTTGAGGAAGTGTGTTTTCTGGATCCCAGGCCATGTGCAGTGTTGACCTTTTGGCCACATGAACATAGAACATTTAATACAAATTAATCTACTTTATATCAGATTTTTGCGGCAAATTTTTTCCCAAATTGTCCATTGAATTGAATGGGATTCCCGCTCAACCGGAAGTTCCAGCACAAAGAAAGCACGGTTTGGAGCATTTAGAGGCCAAAGGGGGCGGGTTGAATAAGGTCAATGTAATTAGCATAGCATTAGCATTATCCTGAATTATAAATCTCAGATTTTGTGCCACTGCCATAAGGGCCCACACTGAATTAAGTCTGACATCTACATTCTTCTAAAGCACAAGAAAAAGTAAGTACATTTTGAAGATCTGACAAGTTTCCATCATCTTTTCACATAGTTTTGTTGAATACTGTGTGCGCTCTCCCCTTCAGAGAAAAATGAAAGATCTCACTAGTGGCACATGAAAGACGACTTTTAATAACGATTGTTCAGTAAAGTTAATAACAGCAGTGAGACAGTAGTACTTAGAACGCCGCAATTTGAACGTTCAAAGAAATCACTGTCATGTCAACACTTCTTTTAAAAAATTCAACAAAAGATGAAAAAAAATCTTTTCAGGTTTTGAAAAGGAGCCATTACACTGAGAGCTCGGTTCATTTGCGAGAGAAAAAGACGCTCATTTGACTTGCCGTTGTATATCTCGTGTTTGCCAAAGTGCCTTTTAATAGCCACAATTTGCCTGTAAGAGCTTAAATTGCCATCAACCGCTAAAGGCCGGAGCGTTATCATTATATCATTTGATGGGTTGAGAGGCGGGGAGACCTTCGGAGCACCTGAACGAGCACAGGCGCCGCTCGCATCAAACGGGACGCAAACGCGTCCTTTCTTTTCCCGCGTTTCGACACACGTGAACCCGGCACATCAGACGCGTCCTCCACAAATATCTCCAAACAGCTGACGCTGCTCTGCGCTGACCCACTTCCGATGGTATCGCCTTCAAAGGGGAGAACAAAAAGAGCCGGGTAAAAGGGATTAAAGTGTACAAACGGGGTAATTGGCCGGTGTTTTTGTAAGTGGATCGCTGAGGCTGCGGCGGGAAGGTGTAGGTTGCGTCGCCTCCAGGCACACGCACGCGCACCGTTCATTTACAACTGACTCCGGCTCCTGTGTGAATCTTCATTTGGGATTCGCACGCTCTTGCCGGTGGCAGATGGCTATTTCATCATCATCATCACCACACGCCGAGGAAGAGGCTGGCGGAGTCAGGTGGCGTGTATGTGCGCTGTGCTGGGGGAATCCAAACTATCATTATTTCACCGTAATTGGCTGACATGAACATTTGGACTTAATTGGTTGGCTGACAGTGTAAACCCCAGGGCTTATGGGTATTGTAGTACTGATAATGCAGACATTCTGCTCGATCAAAGAGGCTGGCTTAGACGATTATTTGGATTTCTGAACAAGTACATCAGTGTGTGTTCCCCCCGTGTTGGGAGCGTTGAAGCCAAGAATGTTCCGTCAACCTTCCAGAATGTCAAAATCAAAAGTTTCAGTTCAATTCAAGTTTACTTATACAGCACGTTTAAAACAACTTCAGCTGAACAAAGTGCTTCGCGACAACAGCAAAACAAACACACAGATCACACGATACATAGGAAACGTGCAATAAAACACCAAGATATTCTGTGTAGCTCGTATTAAATACCAGGGAGAAGAGGTGGGTTTCACAGGTCGTAGTCAGTAATAAACAAAGTAATGTAACAAACAACTGCCTCATTTCACGAGCGCGATGATGCTCAGAGGTCGGTCAGGGGCAGAATTAAACTATTCTTAGACTCTGTAATGACGACGCTGTTGTCTGTGTGCCTCATTGAGAATCAACATTTGTGAATAAATCGCTTATTCTGCAAAATGGACTTTCCAGAGCTTTCAACCATGTGATAGTTGTTTCTTCTCATTCACCCTCTATTTGGAGTGATTCATGTTTGAGTAATCTGTAATTCCTTATTTTCAAGACGCCACTTTGCCGATCTACTCCCCGTTTTTTCTCGTCACCAGTACACGCCCACTGTGACGTAGCACTTTGTTCTCCAGTTTTACTTTCTCAATCGGTGACACTCGTAGGATTCGGCTGCGTTGCGTAGTCATTTTGGTACAAATGCTCATGGGAGTGTGATGTGCAGTTACCCATAGGGGGAGCCGACAGCTACACGGCGCTTTGTTGCGATGACGTTTACGGCGACGTCAGCTCCCATTGGGCACCGCGGTTTTCTAACGAGGACGGAGAGATTAGAACCATAGAGCAAACACAAGCACAATAGGTCTCCTTTGAAAAGTTTATAAACGTGCACTTGGTTGTCAGTTTTAATGCCATTATTGTAGCAGGAGTCTAATTAAAACTCATATGATTTTTTTTTACCCTTGAGACATGAATTGGCACATTCTCGCTTCATTTAACTGAAATATGAAAATGTTAAGCAAGACGAAAAATAGCTGTGTACGGCTGGGTCAACAGGAGAACAAATCTGCCTGCTGAAAATCAAAGCAAACGAAGCCTTCAAATGAACTGTGGCCCCGAGGCAAACTTCCGCACTGGCGCAGCAGCGGCGGCGGCGGTTTGTGTGAAAAGGATGCTGCCACCTACAGCAAACACAGCGAGCAGTAAGCGCCAGTAATGAATTCGTCCCGAGACAGGCGAGGGAGAGAAAGAGCCCGCGGCAAAATGAACAGAGGTTTCCAAATCTTGTGCAATAACCCTCCATCACGGGCTGCTTAGGCTGACTGGCACGCGCTCAAAACAGATGGAGTGAGTCACCAGATTAAAATGCCGAAAAATGGGGTTGAAGGAGGTGAAATTGGGACTTTATTTAGCATGTTGATTCACAAAAAAAAATCAGTGGAAAAAAAAATCCTTGACCTCACATCAATTTTCAGGGATTACGGAGTTTTTTAAGGGTCGATTCTGCAGGGAAATGAGAGACTGGATTGTGCAGCGCGGTGAAAAAGTTAAAAGGAGGCTGTAGTAATGTTAAACACAAAAGACTTGGTTTGTAAAAAGGTTTGGAACTGGAGGTGTGACGACCTTAACGTGAACGTCTGGAACCGGATCGAATTTTTTTCTGTGTTCAAACTGGACAAGCGCAGTAGCTCTGTCATAACGTCCAGCTTCTTTCAGTTGAGGCTCTACCTTCCACAGGAGGATTTGGAAACAGCGATCCGCACATTTGCAACGTGGCGTCTGGATTATTGCGATTGTTCGTCTGTGGGCTCAAAAACTAAGAGACCAGACACGTCCGGCCTGTGCTGGCTGTGCTCTGGCTCCTGTTTCATATCGAGTGGGATTTAAAATGTTATTGTGTTTAAATGTGCGCACTCTATGGGTCCTTTTTATTTGAGGGAGTTACTTAAGCCCTATACTCCTCCCAGAGACCCACCTCTTCTCCCTGGCATTTAATATTATCTAGACATGATATCTTAGTGTTTTATTGTTCTTTTTCTATGTATCGTGTTATCTGTAAATGTGTTTTTTATTGACTTTTATGTGAGTCATTTCTGTCTGTGTATTTTTACACAGATTTTTGCTGAACCAACACAAACATGAGCACAGAAGCAGAGCAGCGACACGAGTGAGAGCTGTGTGAACTAAAACATATCTGGTGTCATAATAACTGTTTTTTTCCCCATTATTATTATTATTATTATTGTAGAGCAACGTTTTATTTAAATTTTCATCATTCCAAAGGGTAAACCCACTCCCACTCTCAGTTTGAACCATTTTAAACACATCTGAGCCACGGTAATTTCTTTCTCTGATTAGTTTGTAGATAAAATTAGTTCTCACATTGGCTTCTGCCACATAAATAAATAGCAAAAGAGCCAGTCTTTTGAACGGCTCTTTGATATGAACAGATCCAAAAGATTCGGATCCCATAGAGGAGCCGAAAGCCCCATCACTACATGGAATCTGAAGAGACATTGTTCTATTGTACTTTGATATGTGATGTGTATAATGAATATTAATGTGTGTTTTCTTACATGGCAGAAAAGCTAACGGCACGTCGCCATCTGGGGACAATAACGTTAATCTACCTCGATATTTTACCAAAATACAACAGATGTTTACAGCAGTACGGAGATTGTCTTGTAGCAGTGTTAAACATCATGTTCTCAAAACTGAAGACTTTTTGATTCATTAATTTCTTCCCTTTAACGTCTCTTTAAACTTTCTAATAGCGCTACACTCCTGCTACTATAGCCACAGCTGCTCTGGGACAAACTGACGGAAGCGAAGCTGCCAATCTGCGCCATCGACCCCTCCGACCACCACCGATCACTCACCACATCCCACGTTCATACCGGGTAATGTGGGCGAAGTGTCTTGCCTAAGGACACGCCGACAAAACTTGGACCGAGCGGGAATTGATCCTCCGACCTTCGCGTTGGGGGTCCGCTTCCATTCGCTGACCCACCGTCGCTCCCTGTCTCTAATATTTCTAGTTAGATTTATTTTATTTGATTTTCGATTGCACATTTTTACTCTTTGCGTCGCAACACTGGAATCTGAAAACACTTGTCTTAAAAATTCACTCACAAAACCCAAATCTCAAAATGAAAAATACATGATTTGTTGTCCGTAACTGTGTTCATGTTGCACCGAAATGTCACAGAATCCCTAAACTCATGGGTCAAATTAGTGACTCATTCAAAAAGAACTACACAAACAGCAACTTGCAATAATTAGCAAGGAAGCGAGCAAAGTTTATTTCTGTAGCAGGGAAGTCGCAAAGTGCTTCACAACAAGACGTTGAAACACATAAAAATACCACGCAAACACAACAGAGTCAATACGACAACGTGGCCGCCCCCAAAAACGACTGCACCTTAAAACGCTCGGCCAAACACAAGCGTTTTGAGTCTTTTGGAGGCGCCAACGGACTCCCGCGAACGCAACGAGGACGGGAGGTCGATCCAGAGTCTGCCTGGAAGGAGCGGCCTCCTCTGGTCCGAAAGGCGAGGAACCGTCAGCGGGTCCTGATCCAGAGACCTCAAAGTGCGTGGGGGGGGGGGGGGCAGAGAGAGAGAGGAGGAGAGGAGGGGTAGATGCAGAGGCCAGAAAGGGGGGGGGGGGGGGGAGGTGCAAGGATCTGAAAGTCAACACCAAAAGTTCAAACTGTATCCGGTAGGAGACTGGCAGCCAAAGAAGAGCTTCGACAATAGTAATGTGAGGCATAGTTTTTACAGGAAAAACTGCTTTTGTTCGGTTAATAAACAATTTGAACTACTCAACTGGAAGTGTAATAGCGTCACAAAGGTGTCTGCGTCTTTAATAGCGCACAGCCTTCCCAATAACAGAAATACACAATAGGGAAAAGCCCCGGCAGCTCAGGTATTTGTGTGCGCTGCTGTTCGCCTCTTAGCGGTCAGTGTAAAAGCCAGTAAATAAATCACCAGTGTCGACGTGAGATATTACCTCGGGCGAAACAAAAGGACGCGGCAGACGCGGCGAGCGGCGAAAGGTCAAGGGGGAGCCCGGGCAAAGACGCGCCGCGAAAGGTTACCGCGCACACCAGTAAAAACGGGCAGAAGTAATGCGACGGAGGCGGGGACGGCGCGTTCTCGGAGCTAAGTGAAAGAGAAGGAGGAACACGGGGTTGGCGGCGTCTGATGAAAGTACTGCGCCTCTTCATTATGAGCGGTGATAAAAGCCCGACGCGCCGCTCCCTCCCGTACGTGCTCATTTACATGTGTCCTTGTAAAATAAACACAATCATAATAAAACTAAATCAGCTGCGTTTGGCACGGCTCCACTTTACAGCCGGCGGGACTTTGTAAACACCGCCGATCCATTATATTTTACATTTTACAGGACTTATAAAAGGGGTACAGATACAAAAACAGGCCCGGAAAAGTGTTCGGAGGGTCTGAAGGCGGCTGAACAGGCCCGTCGACGGGGATTTGGGGGCCCGGGGCAAGAAACTTCACGTGGGCCCCCCTCTAATATAAATGAATAGGAAGAGGGTCCAATTCTGGGGCCAACAGACCCCTTTGACCCCCCTCTGCTGACTCACCTGAAACTGAATGTAATTTTTTTTTTTTTTTGTACTATTATTAAATATGCTAATATAAATAACGTAACATGCTGCTTCAAATTCTGCATCTAAGGTTTATTGGAAGTTTTATTTTAGCTAAATCGTTGCCATTTGAGCGAAGCTGGATAAAGATATTTGTTATCAAAGCGCTTTACATCAAGGAACCACTCACACGTTCACACGTTCACATCGTACACAGACACTGGGGGTGAGGGGGGTTAAGTGTCTTGCTCAAGGACACGGTGACAGCGTTCAACTGTGGGAGCTGGAATTACATTGCAGCTGCTTTACAGAGTAGTAACAATGTGCTTGATTAAGTGATTTCTCTGGACATACAAAGGTAAATGACCAGATATTATTGTTATTATTATTACTGTGGCGTAAACATCCCATAATACTATAAAAGTCCCAGTGAGACCAGACTCTCTTTTTCATGAGCTGCCTGTTAAAATACAAAACAAACAAAACATTAAACATTAAAAACAGGAGCAGGTGTGATTATAAATGTTTATCTCCACACTGTTAAAGTTAGTGGCTCTGTCCAGTTTTACATGTTCTTCACATAAGTTTTATTTTTAGGAAGTAAAATAATCAAAACATTTTTTTGTGTTTTCCCCGTTTCAGTTCTAGTGCGTCCAGTTTATAGACGTAGACAATCATGAGAGCGTGGATTAAAAGTTCTTCTCCGCCTCTCCCTCTCTCCCCCTCTCTTCTCCTCTCTCCTCTTCATTCTCTCTCACTCCCTCTCTGTTTCCTCCTCTCTCCTCCTCTCGCTCCTTCTCTCTGCTCCTCTTCTCCTCTTTCTCTCTCCTCCTCCTCCTCTCCCTCACTCCCTCTTTTCCTTCCTCCCTCTGCCTCTCTCCTCCTCTCCTTCTCCCTCTTACGCTCTCCTCCTCCCTCCCTCTCTCTC
>KN470987.1:5109-42749 GCA_000787095.1 Periophthalmodon schlosseri
CAGATTGTAATTGAAACTGATGGGCGAAAGGCAGGAAATGGCAAAAGAGGCAGCAGACGGCAAGAGAATAGACAGCGGACCAAAAGAATTAGGCGAAGTGTAATATCCAAAAAGCAACCTGTGTTCCGGTGGACTCGAGTTAAAGAGACAAAACTCCCCCAAGGCTGGATTTACAAAGCCAGCTTCAACAATTCTCTGTCTTCTGATTACAACTACGCTCTACTGGAGCTGAAACGTCCCGCCGAGCAAAAGTACATGGATCTTGGAGTGGCGCCTGATGATACTTCAATGGGACGAATTCACTTTTCAAGTTTTGACACAGATAAAAGTCACCTCGATGGACGCGGGAAGGAGAAAGTGGTCTACAGGTTCTGCTCTGTGGCAAAGGAGTCCAATGATCTGATTTATCAACATTGTGATGCGCAGACGGGTGCGACAGGAGCTGGGGTATATGTGCGTTTGAGGGGGGAGGCAGAAGGGGGGAGGGGTAAGGGGAAGTGGCAGAGAAGGGTGATCGGGGTATACTCAGGGCATCAGTGGGTGAGGGCGGGTGACGGAGAGCAGAGTGAATATAATGTAGCAGTAAGAATCACACCCACTAAATATGCACAAATCTGCCACTGGATACATGGGGATCCAAAACTGTGTAAAAAGATATGAACTTTTTTTATGCTGCAGACAGTTGTGTTTTAGTGCAATACATTTAGCAAAGCAAATTACTGACACATTCCCTGTTATTATAAGAGGGCCTGGGACATTTATTTTTATAAACGTCTAAGTGTTTTTAAGGATTTGGTTGGTAGTAGTGGTTGCTTGAAAGGAAAAGTAATTCATTTACGATATCAAATAAATAACTACACAAAATGTGTTGTTCATGTGCGTTGTTCTGCAGATGTGCTGTTTTTTTTTTTGTTTTTTTATATATTGCAAATATAACTGAAACTTTGCACTTTAAAATAGAAAGTTACCCCCAGAAATGTATAGCTTTGTTTTTAAAGGAGGGACATACGTAGGGTTTTAAGATTAATTTTTCAAATAAATAAATAACCCAAACAGAGATGAGTGCTGAGTCGTGGTTGGACCAGTGTTTCTGTTTTTTTTATTGCATCTCATTTGGACTCACATGCAGATGGGGAGGGAGGGCGATGCCATCCACGGGAATAAAAACTCAACATAGCCTTCATATTCAACAATATGTGTCCACATTCTTCGATATTTTTTTATGAATCATACTCATCTTTATTTTGTTTGAACACTTCGTAATGCCACAATGGGTAAAGATACAGTTCACTTTGGAAAGAAACAATACACAGAACATCCAGCGTACTTGAGTGCTTTACAGTGAGAGTCCCCAAGACTTCAGCCAATGTACTGTCCTCTGCCACTGCTTTCAAATGACCCAATGTAGACTGACTCTTCAGTTCTTCTGTCTCTAAAGGAATTATGAATGTAGTACCATGACTGACCAGCAGAGGATGTAAAATAACACTGCAGTTAAGATAACCTCAATACTCCCTCTGTTATCCAGGTATCTACAAGCAAATAAGGGATATTTTAATCTACTTGCTTTTCTGTCTGACATAAAATTGTTGATATAACTAAAATATATGTTTTTTTCCCCTTTCAAAATAAATAGTAAATAAAATATGTAAAATCTATAGTCAAAATAGGTCTACAATGCATACAATTTGAACACAGTTCACAATTTATCGCAGATTTCAAAACAATCACTGAAAATAAATTAAAATAATAAAATGAGAACACAGAGGTGTTCCTTGATAAGTCCAGATTTGCAGTGCATGCTGTCACCTTTGACTGTCTGAAAGTCAACAGGAGGTGAATGGTTGCAGAGAAAGAACAACAGAGTTGAATGAATGATATTTAGCTCATGGTAAGTTTGAGACTGGGTGGGCCTTGGCAGGTGAAGTTACACACACTGAACACAGTCCACGTTTAACAACACAGTCCTCATCTGGGGAATGCGTAAAACCAACATATACAGTATGCACTGTTCAAGTCAGCTGATATGTGGAAGTGGAGAATGGATCTAAATACACATTTATTTGTTTTTGTTAAATTTTCCAGAGTATATTAAGTAAAGGTTAACACTGAGTTACACACACCCACACACACATAAACTGAATTTTGTTTTCTGTTTCTAGGGTTCACATTCACAGTTGTGCTACAACATTAGATAGGAAAAGGAGGGCTTTTTAACCAAGCCAGAAAGTGAAGTTAGTATAGATGATGGCTGATTGGCTGAAGGGACAAAGGGGAGGCAGTGGGGAAGTGCAGACATCCATATCCACAGAGCTCCATACACATTGACAACCCTGCAGGCAAATATCACACAAACATGAGTATTAAACCTTCTACATTTATAGGCAAACATTTTAAACGCAACAGTAAACTTACTATACAGTGACAACCACCTTTAGAGATTGCCTGTCTCGCTGCCTACATGAAGTCCTTAATGTTGAGGTCATCCAGGGCGTTTCTAGGAGGAGGCGGCTTTCTCGGACTCTGGGCAGCTCCGGACATCTACAAGCAGAAATATTCATGCCACACTTTCTATATTTACAAATGAAGGTATTAAAGTGTGAGTAGAGTACCGGTGCTCCAGGTGCAGGGGCTGCTCCGCCTGCTGGGAAGCCCGGCCTAACCATCGGCATCATGGGAGCTCCTGGTGCACCAGCCTTAAGCATAAACACACAGTTAGTCTGGGAATAAAGAAATGTTTGACAACCACTAAAGGGAACATTGTCCTCAAGAGTCCATTAATGTCCTTGTTTTGCGGTCATTATTGGACTGGACGGGCTGATAATCTTACCATACTGAAGCAGGACTGAGTCCCCATAAAATAAGGGACACCCATAGGAGCACTCTAAGGGTATGGGGGGGGGGCGCATGGGGAGAGGAGGAGGTGTGATGTTACCAAACTACATTTAACACACAAAACGGAAGACACACAGAACACTCAAAACATACAATGTACAAGACAGGACCAGACCAACAGACACAGCAAACCCCTTTAGCGTATTCATTCATATGTTTTACTACTATGTGTACTTCTGACATGCACTGTGAATTTTATAACAGCAGAGGGCAGTCTTGCAAGGAGCAAGTACCAGATCAGAGGTAATTTTAAATATATTAGTTTTATGCAAAACAAAAACATATATTTTATTAATAATGCACAAAAAGCCAACAATAGAATAACTGTGTTGGCTTTTTAATGTGAGGGCTAAAGAAGGAAGTAAAACTGAAGAAGCTGTTTCCAAGCAACAGTTTCATATTTGGCACTACTTCTGACACTTCATCATTCTCCAGAATTTCACAGAATAGTTTGAGTTAAACAAATCTATCTGTCACTGCTTTTGTCTGTATTGTCTTAATAACCCAAACATGGTTAAGTGGAACCTGGAGAGCCAGATGAAGTCTGTCTGTTGCTTCCATGCGCCTACACTCCATGCTATAAAACACAGACAAACATTTACCATGGGGGCACCCCAACTGGGGGGAGCTACCTGAGGGGCTGTTCCCATTGTGAGATCTGCAAGACACAAAAGAGTCAGGATCAGCAACTGCTTTATTTTTAAATGGAGAAAACAACAGAAATAACTGTCATGGACACTGATATTTTGGGACATATTTATTTTAATATTTTGCTACTATAAAAGTGTGTGCATGCTTAGATCAGTGTTCATCCCAAAATATCAATCCCCTGCCTGATATTAACATCAGTATCATGTTTGCATACAATAGTCAATGATATCTAAGGACTACTTACTACTCGCCATGTTAGCCATGGAGGTGTCAACATCGCCTGCCTGAGGGTTCACAGTGGGCTTCATCACATCTCCTAATCCATCAAACACTACAGAGGGCACAGGCGCAGGCACAGGGAAGCACAAGGACGAGTTAAGCATTCCCCAAAGCAAGCAACTATCACGTGCATCAAAACTCACACTCATCGTACTACAGGGGTTACCATGGTAACCAACTCAGGTCTCCATGACAACAAAGAGAGGAAAAACTACACCAGAAACTACGCCAGATTATGGCTGACTAATGTCATCTACAGCAGGACCTAGCTCACTGAAAATGTTTGTATTTGAAATAATATTAGGATGACTATTTGGGGTATTATGTTATATTAGGTAGAACTTATATAATTGTCTTAAAAGCATTGTTGTATCCCAAAAAATGTACTTGTATTTCAATGTCTAATTAAATGCTTTGCAAATAAAAAGGTTTTTGCAAGAGTTAAGCATCTGGAAGAAAGGACAATGCAGGGGAGCTTGCACTGCTGCAATGCAGCTCACTGTGTGAAATTAGCGTGTTAAGAGAGAGAGCAAGAAAACTCACCCAATCATATGGCAGGAAGCAAGCAAAGAAGCCAGCCCAAGAGCCAGATGGAGAGAAGCGGCGAAGGAGAGGAAGAGTCAAAAGCGCAGATGCCAGAAAACAAGAAAAGGAATAAAGCAGTGACAACCATGTGTGAATGATAGAGAGAAGAGAGAGCAGGTTAGAGCCTCACAGCGGCACTGTTCTACACACCAGTGGACACACACCTTCAAGGACAATGAGAAGAGATGAAATGATCAGCAAGCAAGTAGTAGTAGTTAGCAAGTAGTAGTCAAGTTAACCAGGGAATGCTCAGAGATAACAAAAGTGGAGACCATGCAAGTGTTCTCGTATACTAGATAAAGATAGAATTATTTACAGATTACAGACTCAAAAACACAACCCAAACTAACTTTAAAAGGCAGATTTGCAAAAATCACAATAGCAAAGAAAAAATGTTTGTAGCAATAATCAAACGTATCCAATCTCACATGTTAAGTTAACTAAGCACAATGAAAATTGTACCAGAAACAAATCCATCTAAACACACACTGTTAATCAAATGTAATAAACCAGACTAGTGTTGCCATAATTGCAGAATTTCCAACTCAATTTCAATACAAACAAAAATCTAATATTTAGTAAACTTCTTATACTAGCTATATAGAATCATAATAGTTTCTTCAGTTTTACCCTGTGGTCACACAACTTTTGAAAAAGACAATTTATAGTATCAATAACAGCTCAAATGAGTAGCCTGCTAGTTTCAAACCCCGTCATCCAGACTTCACATCTCCTCCATGCAAGTAGCTTTAGTGAAATGCTCACACCTCATGCCTTCAGTGCACACCTGTGGAGTGTATGGACATTACCTGACATGAGTTCGGCTCCAGGGGCAGCAGCAGCAGGGGCAGCAGCTGGGGCATCTCCGGTGGACTCTGTCAGGTGTCCCAAATGGAGCAAGAGGAAATCCCATCGCAGCATTAGGGTAAAGAAGGGGGACAGTCAGCCTTCAGGTGCACACTGCTAATGCTGAAAAAATGTTCCAAAATTAGACTGAAATTAAAAACGCTTTCATACGGCACAAATTTAAACTGGTTCTCTTTAGTTTGACAACAAAAGTTTTGAGAACTTGAGTTGAGAACAGTTTTGAGGACAAAATTACTATTGCAACAACACATCATCAGTAAAGTAAAACTAACCTGTCTCACGATGGCCTAATCCCAGCTCACGTTCCCTATTAGTGTCCCAAAGTTAGTAACCTTTATTTAATGCAGTATTCGTAAATAGCCACCTAGTGCTTTAATCTCAAGCATACTTTCTTTATGAACATGCTCGTCAGTCAATGCAAAATATATGTAAACTCACTTACATTCAACAGTGAACTGTTGTTCAGAAATATATTTGAAACATTAGTTTTTTCTAAAACAGCATTCTTTTTCTCTATTTCCTAAGTGTCATATTGTTTCTTGTCTGCTACTGACAACTTGGCCAGGTCACCCTTTTAAATATGGATAATTATGTTAAGTAGTACATTCATTAGAAAAGAAGAATCTACAATGTTAATTTATAACATTATAATTTATAAAATTATAATTATAAGTGCTCTGACATCATCCAACAAATCTAAAACTGTTTATCCTTTTTCTCAGCTTTTTTCCTCCATCTATAATAGAGCCACTTCAAGGGTAGTACAGTACATTACCCACCACCAAACAGGTTCATGATGTCTCCAGTGTCTAATTTTGCTGGTGGTGCTGAGGAGAGGAGGGGGGCGGGGGAGCTGAACACGTCCGCTAGGGAGGGGCAGGTGGAGATGACGTTTAGAAACCATAACATATAACTCTACCTTTTCTGTAATTTACAAGTCACTCTAAAACAACCAGTGCAAACCAAATCATGCAGAGATGATTGTGAGGACTATTAAAGCCATAGAGAGCTTCACACTTTGTTCTTCCAAGCAAAACAGGCACAGCAAGCCATATCTGAGAGTCACACTGCACAAGTCAGAATCCGGGTGGGGATATACCTGCTGTAAACAAGTCAACATTGGATGCGGGCGGGGATTGGGCAAAGCTTGTGTCTGGCATAGAGTTAAAAAGATCTACAAAGACATGCATACCAAGTTAAACATAGTGATCATATTGCATCCTAAAATATTAAACGGCAGAAATGGCAGCCATATTGGTTTGAGGAAACTATAGAAATTGTCAGAGGTGGAAAATGGAAATGCTTAAATATTAATGTTGAAAAAAAATTAATGTTGAGAAGAAAAAAGCTTATTATTTTAGTTTAAAGAAATTCTCTAATAATCTACTTGATTCATGTAAATGATTCACTATTTTGAGTTAGAATTGTGAGTATTATACAGTGTCATGTACAGCTTAACTACTACTTCTACTATACAATAAATACTGTGGTTGCATTGTTTTTATTATCAACAAATTTTAAGGTGTGGGTCTGCCTCCAGGTTTATCTCCGTGCGGATGGTATTGCTTTGCCTGGAATGTTTCATAATATGACAATAAACTTACATACATTGTGCATTTATTCAATTGCAGACTTTGTTTTATTTAAAGATTTGAACTTGAACTCATACACCAGGCTTGGCCTGGTGGCATCAATGCAATACCAGCAAATTAAACTTATGTTCCACCTCTGCAAATTCAAGAGATGTAAAGATGCCAGGCAAGATAACAAGCTGATACATAAACTAATCAGATCCATGTTTGGTTTACCACTAAACAGGTCGGTGGAGTGGTTAGCGTTGGGGGCGGAGATGGTGGCAGTGGTTGTGATGGTTGTGGAGGCGGAGCTGAAGAGCGGCGAGGGGGAGGGGCTAGGTTGTGAGGTAAAACACGCGTCCAAAGAGCTAGCAGCAGGTGCATCAGAGTCCACTGCCATCATGGAGAAAAGGTCTAGACCAGTGGACGCAGTGTTGGAGCTACCTACTGATGGAGCGAAGGGGTCTTGGATGAGGAAATGGACAAATGGTGAATAAATAATAGTTTAAAATTAAAATTATGTTTGATGAGACAGAAAGGGTTTGAATCAACAGGAATGAGGGAGGGCATGATATGAAAATGAGTAATGAAATGAGTATTAGGCAAAATAAGGGAAATGTCTGCGTATTTGGGAATCATCTACCAAAGTATCAAATGTAGAAAAGCAATTAAGCTCCATGATTTGTCAGATTTTTTTTTTTTTTTAATTGTATGTTAAAGCAAAGCAATCTGCAGTCTCTTTAGCAAAAAGAGCACCAGACAGCAATATCTGCTCACACTATGCCTTCTGAAGTTGACCCAGGTCCATCTTCATCCAAATAGACATAGACTGGCCATAGGCAGCTAGGCAACATGCACAATCTAAGCAGCTCAAAGAATCAATAAGCAATTTTCTTCACATTCACATTACAAAGAAATAAAAATGTATTACTTAATGTACCAAAAGATGTTTCTCTTCATCAGAACAAAAATGGTCCAAAAATGCAGCCCTGAGGTCAGCCCTTAATTATTATTATAATTATCATATATTATGTGTGTAGTACTATGAAATTATGCAAGAAATTACACATAATAAAATATTTTAGATTGTTAAATGGTTATGAGATTATGTGTAGTTTGAATTTTATGGCTTCACTATACAGCCGGCTTCTTATTAGGGATGACAATAATCACTAATCATGAATATTCAGGTCACAATAATAACAGAATAATTGTGACAACTTTAAAAGCATAATTAAATAATTTAAATTCATTCAATACTCCAAAAAAGTCAACTTAAATGTAAAAATAAATAAATTAAACTGTTTTTATAATCTGAATGTTTATGTTGCCTTATCATTAAAATTGCTGAATGGTAAGATAGGCAGTGTGAAGACACTGAATAATTGTTAAAATATGATGTTTCTTCTCACAATATTGTAAGGCAAAAATTTGATATGGTGATATCCCTTCCTTTTATTTTGTATAATTTAAACACATTCTTTGAGAGAGTCACCCACCAGCTCCAGAGGCAGCAGCAGGGGCAGATGTGGCAGCAGCTCCGCCTTCAGCCGCATTAGCTGACGCCTCGGGGGCAGGAGCAGATGTGGCAAAAGTGTCTGATGTTCACACAGAGCCAAACAGGAAATAGAAACATAGTCATAAAAGAGGAAGAGAGAGACAGATATTAAGACCATTTCAAGACATCAACAGACATCAATCAAAACGGTGCAAATCAAGCTGCAGCCTTATTGTGCAACATTCATGATTGACAGGTGAATGAATAAATGGGAGTACAGACAGGAGGCACTACATTCTAGGCGGGTCTACTGCAGACTACTGGTGTAAGATTACACCCAAAAGCAGTGACTAGTAGTGGTACAGTTATCTATTTGTAGCTGTAGCCATAAGACCTAGGGTTTGATAGATTTGCTTTTATTAAGAAAAGCATATGGACCTATCAAACAAGATCCACGTGGAAAAATGAACAGAGTAGATTTTTGTGCAAGCCAAGTGAAAGTGTGAGTGCAGTTAGAACAGTATAGCATTTTAGAAGTGGTTGAAACTGTGTCCTGCAAGTCATTAGCTAAAATGATTTATGAAAGTGCATCACAAGGTATCCTCTGATGATGCATCTTTTCTTGCAGGACACAGAAAAGCTTGATTCTATGTAAATATATTTTTCTATTTTCACTAATCAGGCAAAACATTTTGACCACTTGTTTCTTTTAAGTCATTTATTACGACAACTTGCCTATTATGAACCTATTCGTACTAGCTCTGGATACAAAACATTTGTCGTTTGGATAAGCAGTACAGGTCCAAAGTGAATGCTAGACTGTGTGGCTCTAAAGATATGTTGTCTGAGATTTGTTGGAGACCAAAATGAGAAGCAATACAAATGCATTAATATATCACTATGGATTTAGCAATTACATACATTATCTCTTTGTCATAACATCATTTTTTTTTCATTTTTCTAAAATACATTAACAAACAAAATGTTCCTTTATGCTATCCATCAACAATTGAAGAGACAAAATATCTCCCTGTGAGTGGTCAATGTTACACCTGATCAGTACCAACTCTGAGCATGCATTTATCTGTGTCGCCATACTGTGTGTTGAGCTTTCCAGAGCCTCTCATAGGCTACTCTCTGGAAGCCCACTGACCTCCCAACAGATCCATATTGGTGGCACCTGGGGAGGTGGCGGCTGCTGTGCTAGTGGGAGGAGCTAGAGGCGTGGCTTCTGCAACTGCTGGTGTGGGCGTGGCTGCTGCCGGGGAGGGGGTGGGCTCTGCTGCGAGGGCGGGTTCAGCTAGCAACGAATCGCCCATTTCTGTAGGTGTCAGGGTATCCAACCAACGAACAAAAAATCGCCCCCCAAAAGGCCAACCAAAATAATCCAAGAGAGAAACCGTGGAAACCAAAGTGAAATTAATAAAAATCCAAATTAAAATTGAAATGATCCAATATAAGCAAAATTAAAATAGCCCCCGTTGGTAACCAAAAACAGACAATGAAGAATGCGGAGGGAAGGGAGAGAAGGCAGAGAGAAACAGATACTAAGAGAACAGTTTCTGAGGACACAAGCAGGGAGAAACCAAGCAACATAATCTGTCTGAACATTTAAACACTGTAAACAATACTAACATTGGAGTAAATATTTATAAAATCTATCTATCTATCTATCTATCATGTTATGTTTATATAAGGAACAATCTTACCAGATCCAAGGAGGTCTGAGGATGTAAAAAAGAACAAATTAGTTTACAAAAATCCAAGTGAAGTAAATCACCAAAACATTCCTCTTATATCACCGTCAAATTGAATGTATCACCTTTTTACAGTCATGCATTGTTTATTCAATTTGAGAAGCAAGTGTGGTGCATCATAAATGATGAAATAATGCTGCCACTATGAGTAGCTAGATTGTGTTACGATAAAATGGATTTCATACCTCCCCATGACGTAGGTGCAGCTGATGGTTCCGAAGGGCCCGTGGAAGACAGTGGATCCAGGTCCAACAAGGATCTACAGGAAAGAAGGATCAAATCATTGTGCTGGTACTTAACTATGACGACTACTATTACTAACTACTACAATTACGGCTAGTGATATGACAATAATAATAATAATAATAATAATAATAATAATTACAATTTACCTCAGTTTTTTATTCATTTGTATTTTGTCTTATTAAAAACAAATAAACTTAAATATTTCAATCATTGCCATTTAACACAAAAATAGTTTTTTTTGTGTTAAATGAGTCTGAACTCTGCTCCAGACCATATGCTTAGGATTGGCAGATTAATTGTGAACCCTCGCAGTTTTTTGTTGTTTATTTTTATTTTGTTATATTATTTTTGTTTTGTAGGTTTGTTAAGTTATAAAAAAACATATAAACATTTGAATTACAAAAAAATCTAATAATTGCACAGCCTTAACTACAATACAATCAGCTTTATCAGTACATACTCTTCGGCTGGTTCTGGAGCAGCAGGAGCAGCAGCAGCGGCAGCACCGTCCCCAGGAGGAGGCTGCAGGGTGGGGACAGCGTTTGAGGATTTGGCTGGAGTGGAGGTGGGGGACACGTTGTTTGTAGGGGAACCCTGGAGTGCACAGAAATACAGGCAACTATCAATAACAGTGTGGTCTATAAAAAGAGGATGACTAGAACGTGCTTACCTTTGTTGGAGACCTAAACGAGAGAAGCAATAGAACATGCAGTTAGATAATGGACATTTTAGCTTAAGATTTGAGCACAATGTTTTTTAATTAGTGTATTGTCAAAATACATACAACACAATCTTTGTTGTGTGATGATATGAAGAGTCCACTTTCAAAGGTTTTTAACTGAAGCATTTAATAACTTATCACATGCATTAAAGCTGCAGTAAACAATTTTTGTTCTAATATGCAACATTTTTTTCGATCTATAGTACCTTCACACAACACACTACTAATTACTGCAACTATTTGACTAATCATATATATCCAAAAACTATGTCTACTGCATCTTTAATGGTCACTTAATTGAGTATATTTTATTATTAAACTCTTCATATCTTGAATCACATTCCATGGCATGAAGTGAAAATGTATTGTGTGACTGTGAACCAATGCACAAACATAGTGGCTGCCATGTACAGTATGGTGCAAAACAGATAAACATTCACATGGAGGTCCGGGGCTTGGCCAGAGTACTGCATGTGAATAAGTACTTCAAGAGGGGAGAAAGGGAGTGGTAGTACTAGTATTATGTATATATCTACATATTTTAAGAAGTTAGTGGTCAATGCCAAAGAAAACATTTATTGCTCACCCTTCACTGGTGATTCCAAACGAATATAAAAAGGGATAAAAGAGAGGTGGGGTTAAGGAAACAGATTTTTTCTATTGTTTAGGCAAAAGTAGGACAATTCTAGATCCCAGGACAGTATTGTTGGCAGCTATCCTTTTCCTTTTTTGGTTAGACAGAAGTGATTAGGGAAATAGATTAAATAATTCCCCATTCTTACCCCTTCTTTCCTCCCTTTGTATCTTCCAGACCGTTCATGTGGGTTTCCAGTGACTCCAGGATACTGCTGGGAGCCTAACAGCAAATCAAGAGACAATCAATAAACCACACTGTAGTGCTTGTTAGGCTTACTTTAAAAGACCGCATATACATTTAATTACAAGTCATAAAAACTGGGAGAATTAACACAATGGCACACGCTTCAAGTAACACCAATATGTGTTTTGTGAAGTTATTATAGACACGGCATCCTGCAAACAGGCACTCGGCAACGGCACACTCTGTTTCTATGGTTACCGGTTCCTCAAGAGGTTTGAAAGGACAGTCTTCGTCGTCTGAGTCTGCTAGATCCACCACTACACCCGGGTGGAGGCACTGAGTGGGATTCCATGGTAAAATAAGACAAAATGTTGTATCTGGACTTGTATGCGATGTGAATTAGTTTTTTGAGGGGAGAGATAAAGATATATGGGATTTTACATGCAATTACTTACATAGTTAATGTCAGGAATGTCGTTTTTGTCAACTCCCACTGTCTGTGAAAGAAATAGTAAATACATATTATTTCCACATTGTAGCATCAACTCGATTAGAAAAGGGTAAAAATATTAGGATTAGTACCTCAGCCAGCTTCATAAATTCACCGATCTTTGTCACTCTGGTCAAAAACCTCTTGTAAATCTCCAAGCCTTCCTTACACTCACTCTTCTTCATTTTGAAGTATTTCTCTGTGGTAAAAAAAATCAAATTAAAACATTTTTAAACATGAGTCTTAACTTCACAACTTTTGGACTGTGTTATAAGAAACACGTCTCTACTTTGAGGCATAATTTGAACTTGTGTGTTGGTAAATACTGACCCTGTATTTGATTTCTATAAACAGATACACAATCACAACTTCTATAGATGTATGTATATTTACACAACAATGAAATACACAAAATATAACATGTATCTTAAAAATTAAAAAACAATTTAGACATGACTTTTAATAAAATAGTATTCACAATACAACAGACCTAATAGGTTGATGATGCCATCGTTGTAAGAAGCAAACAGTTTAACCAAATCCTTGAAGAGAAGCATGAACGCAGCATTGATGATTCCATTATTCAGCTCCTTTGGATGGACCTAATAATAAACGAAAAATAAGTTATTGTTAAAGTGATGAAGTTAACAATACAATTAAAATCATTTTCAATAAAAATCAAAACTCACATCAAACTCAAGCAGCGTGTCAATCTGTGTCTGCAGGACGGGCATGGCTTTCAACAGCTTCTCAGTGGTCATGGTTCTCATCACGCCCTCAGCACTAAAAATAACATACAACTATTTTAACTCCACCTTAAAACCAAATGACAGCTTACAATTTAACTCCACCTTAAAACCAAATGACAGCTTACAACAATTTAATTCCACCTTAAATCCAAATTATAGCTAAGAGACAATAAGTAGTGTTAAATATCCAACCCTTTCTTGACTCTGGTGAAGTCAAAAGCCATCTGGCGGTAGGCAAAGGCTTTCTCATTCAGGTACCTCCCATATCGTCTGATGAAAGTTGACATGTCATAACCTAAATGCAATCAAACTTACATTATTGCACTGTCAGATGTTACATAAGCGGATGATATTTTACAAGTGTGCAGTACTCCTACCGTGAGAGCCAGTTTTGTCAATGAAATTACTGAGGTTGAACAAGGCGGTCCTGGAAGCCAAGTACTGAATGAATCTCTGAAGAGGATAGACAAGTATTACACAATGAGTCATTCAATAAAATACATGACCCAGAAAACCTTTTTAGAACAGAAACAGTAATGAGTGGTTTCAAATGCAATATGATTAGTGGCTAAGCAGTTGCACTCAAAACATAACATTTATCTAAAAGGGATATAACAAATCTCTGAGCCCATATCGTAAAACTATACACAAATACTATTTTTAAATAATATTGCAATCAGTAACATAGCTTGTTGTTACCACAACAGCCAAACCAAAAGTCTGCAAATGGAAAGTGTCTGCATTCACAAGACACAAGGCAAACTATTGGACATGTCATTACTGCAACTTAATGTAATGATAAATACCTATTGCATCCTCTACTGTCACATCAATATTGTCTTCTTTCATCGCATTCCTATACCCTGGAGCTTTTTCTGTATAATGACAATAAAATATTACTTGTTCATAAATCTCCTCTCTGGCCCTCTGATACTGTTCGCAAGCATCCCGATTTAATCCTGGTTTATTCCATGTTTAGACCTTGTTTAACCCTGTTCAAATCATTATTTAGTCCTGGTTTTGCCCAGGTTAATTCCAGGTTTAGTCCCAGTTTAGTTTTGATCTGACTGTGTGCAAATTCGCCATCCCTCCTTTGTACAAGTCCAAACCATCTAAATCATGTAGGCTACATTTGAAGTACTAATTCCTACTCCTTTCTAGCCACACATCTTCTCTTAACCTAAAGGTATTTCTCCTGCACTGTCTCCAGTACCAGTACCTCAATGCAACACCACAGGTCTCATCAACTGTTTCACTGTTGCATGTAAATCCATTTTAACTGTGGGCTGCCTTACCTCATTGCCGTGGATGCATAAGTGATGGGTGGTGACGAGAGCCTTGAAAACCACCACCCAGCTGGCATTAGTGGACCTCTCAAAGAGCGTGTCAGCCATCTGAGGGATGTTCACATTGGTGGTGTTTGTGGCCGACACCAGGTCTGCAACACACATACAAGCATATATTACACTTCTTTGTATGTTTAGTTAGTGTTGGAGAATAAATTTTCTAATATCTATAAGGCCACATTTTATGGGCCAGCCAGCTAGACACCTTATTGAAACAGGGACAATTTACACTAACCTTGAAAGAAAAAAATTGCATTACAAAAACCATCATCACCAAAAGCACTGTACATTACATATATTATAATGCATTCCTCAGAAATATAAAATCATAATTTGTATCCATCGAATAATTTACAATTTCAAGGTCACACCATCACACTTAACCACAGGCTTTCTGACTTCTGAGCCCTTCTGATGGTCAATCTGCTCAATTTAACCACTATATACCACAGTATGTTGAATACTCATGTCACCTGGTCCTGTGTTAGACAGCAGGAGTCTTCTGCTTATCTCCTTTCAGAGTTATTTCTACAACAGTTAGTACTAGTGTGAAGTCATGACTGTGGCTCATTTGCAAATGTTGATGTAAGTGCAGAACGGCTGTGATTAAAGTTTGATTAGGCAGGACGACCTAATGTTGAGAGCAGTGATCTCCAGACACATCCGAGAATATTAAGACTGAGGAGGACCTGCTGCTCATGCAAAGTGGTTTCACAGCACGCACACGCACACACACAACTGCTGACAGTAATAAAGTCAAAAACGCTTTGTCATCTTCAAATCTCTGCATCAGATTATGGCATCAATAAAAGAAGGTAATGCTTAGGTGAAGTGGCTGATAGTTGTTGTCCCCTAATGGAATAGCAACATTTAGAAACTCCAAAAGCGAAAAACTAATTAATTTAAGATTTGTCAGACATCAATAATTTCTATATGAAAAAATGTGTTTGGGCCAGATTCAAACACAGATAACAAAAAGGGATGAGTCAGTAAGTAGCCTTGTCCACAAAAGTTGGTGTGATTTGCTATGTTAGTCAGCAAGAGCATATAGCATTAGCATAACTTTCAATAAATGAACATGCACACTGGAAAATGCTATGTAAACCATTTTAACATACATTAATTTATACAGCTAGCATAAAAATCAATCTTTCTTACAATTAGTAGGCTATAGAAGCTCTTTTTAGTCCAACAGTCTGACAACTGAGGAGCAAGTGATTTTGTGTGTGGAGTGGAGATGTGTTATTGGCACATGCTCCTGATAATGGAGAGATAAGGAGGCTATTATATTGAACCAGGCCTTGCACCAAATATAGGCGAGACTGATCTGTAGATAGAAACACACCACATACATTTCAAGGTGAAGCCAAGGAGATTGTAGAATTGTGGAAAAGTGTAAGGAGGCCACAGAGAAGGACAAAAGACAGGGGCAGACTGGACAGGGGCTCGTAAACAGATTATATGTGATCACAGACATCTTTTAGCCCCTCCCCCAAACCAGTCAAACTACACCTGTCTTTACAATGGCCACTTTACCCTTTCCCATCACGATCTATTATGAGCTTTTTAGTAAAGTGTATAAGGGCATGTATAGCTTTAGATGGACATTCTCAAAAATAATATTTCAATTTTATTCAATTTGGTTTCATGCCAACAGCTTCTCTTATATGATCTCTTATTACAGGCAGACCCAACTAAAATCTTGTTTTTTGTTATCCTACTACACAGAGTAAACAGTTTACTACTAGTTGTTAGTTATTTTATAAGTTGATGTGTATGTCTACAAAATATCAAATGTACTTGTTTGTGCAGGTTTCTACAAATGAATGTGTAATACTTATACATAAACTCAAATATAACACACCAAAACAAATATGATTACATAAGATTACTCTCTGGCACCCACAGCTGATATCATGCCAAATCTGTCCTGCTGCCATACTCCATGTTAAAGCATCGTCTATGTAACTTAATCTCACGATAATATAATGCAATACAGTGTCATTTTGGTTATAAAGTTGCTTTAGTGTTGTGATGTTTTTGCCAGAAACCTCCATGTACTCTCTGCCTGTGTGTATAGGATTGGCTGAGCTAAATTAAGACTCTTAGGGTAATCCACAACACACACTACAGTTCTAAGAATGAACCCGGGCTCCATGCTGTGTACCCTTGCCGGCCACTGAAATGAAAACAACCACTCTTCAAATTGTGGCTCTATTGCTATTCTCCTATGTAGCTGAATGGCTCTCAATAACACTGAGAAGCAGAGGGATCAGGTGTTTTAACTTTCTTCACACTGATCACATGACTCCTGCTGTGTGAACCATGTGACCATCTCTCCTCACGTGTGTGACCTCAATAACTATTTTACATAGAGCTGATGTTGTCTGTATGAGAACAAAACAAATGACAAGCATCTATAAAACCACTATACCGTTCTATAATACCACTCAATGTCTTAATGTCAATTAACAACATGCTTTTAATTGATTGTTTAAATAATAAAAAAGTTGATCAATTTCTGCCTTACAGATTCAGACTGTACATTATGCAAATAATTTGATCTGTCTATGCCAACAATCCTATGAGCATATTCTTAACGAGTGCTAGGTTTATATTTTCTAGTCATCTGCATTTTCAAATATACAACAATATACTGCAATAAATAAAATGCAGAACTTAGAATTAGAGCTTTTTTTTGTCAGACAGGAGCATTTGTTTATCTGCTTTACATGTTTTGGCTACTTCCTGTTGCCTTCCTTAGAAGGTCAAAACTACTTCCTGTTGCCTTCCTTAGAAGGTCACGTGATGGTGTAGTGACATGTCACTGCTTCACTTGGCTTTGCCAGACAGCAGGGGAAGCTTACGTCCCCCAACTGTCTGATGCCTTCTCCAGAACTACATCCCATGTGTGATAAGATGTACGCTCTCTTGTCACGATTTATGCTTCTTGGCCCTCGTGATGGCCTCTCTGATCCAGTGGTGGTATTTGTTGCTTTCAGCGCGGATGAATTGTTGGCATTGTTCCAGTCCACAATGTGGTTTTGTCTCTTGTGTGTGTTTGTGGTATATTTTTGGTGGTGTACTTTTGAGTTTAAAAAAATGCCATTTCTTTGTTTTGTTCCTCCTCATGTGTGAATTTGATGCTGCCAGTGTGGTCCATGGTGTTCAGGTGGTCTATGAGCTGTTGTGTGTAGCCAGTTTTACTTTTTTTCTGAATGTCATCATTCCAGAGTGTGATCCTGCAGTCTGTTGGTGCTGTGGTGATGGCTTGTTGTTCCAGGTCTTCCATGAAAAACCCACTCATGATCACTGACAGTGGGTCTCCCAAGGCGAATCCTTATTTTTGTTTGTACATGCTTCCTTGGTATTGAAAATAAGTGGATGTGACTACAAATCTCAGTAGGATCATTATATCTTCTATTGTGAGTTTGGTTCTTTTCCGGAGTGATTTCTGAGTCTATTATGAACAATGTTGAGTGTGGCTTTAACCAAAGATACTACATTGTGGGATATTAACATACAATGGTAGATATTGCCACTGTGTAAATGCTAAAAAACAAAACAGATTTAATGAAATAAATATTTACACCTACTGCAAAATCTGACTGAAATCATCATAGTAACCAGCCACATACCAGATGACTATCTTTGACCATGTCTCAGTTCCTCTCCCCCTCTGTCATTACAGGCCCATCCTCTTCTATCTGTTTCCATGACAACTACACCTTGCTATCTATATCACAAAATGACATACTCCTCAGGGTTTGACATAAAACATTACCAGCTAAATCCATGGACAAGTATACAGTGTGTATTACTAATTACTGATTGTGCAGAAAGATCACTCTAGGAAACCTGTTAAAATATCTGCTTTTTGAGGCTGGGCGTTCTCCCTAGCAACAGAGATGCAGAAAGTGCCCTACTTACAGGAAGCATATTTAAAAAGTGTTGCCCTAGAAATTAGAAACACATTATAGGTATTTATAGGTTCATTTTGTTACAAATTTGAGTTCATCTTGTATTTTCTTCACACAAATGATATGCATTGTCAAATCTTTAAAGTAAACTTTTCTTAATGTCTTTATGGTATGGGTATTTTAATTACAAATAAATATGGCCTAGCGTGCTACAAAACCACAGAACCAGGAAGTTACACTGTAGCATTAGCATTGTCACCTTTGGCTGTGTAAATAATGCAAGGCAGTCATTGGCTGATTATTCAATTATTCAAAAGGGAGCGGATCACAAGATATAAGGCCTTGGTTCAAGACACGGGACCCAGACTAGCCCTGGCCACCGCAAGATACTCTGCTGATGCCAGATTACAGCGATTACTAGTGGTCAATGATGATTTTTCATATGGTGATGCCTGCTGTCAATGGTAGAGGTGTCAATAAAGCTGTAACTTGTTTTGTTTAATATTACTCTTGGAACAGAGCTGCCCAAATGTGACTGAAGATAGGATAAGAACTGAAGCAAATAGGAGCAAAGGAGAAATAAACTATTGATTCATCCTTTGTTCTTTTATGAGGATGTTATAAAATTTGTATTTTGTATGTATTTTTAAGTCACTTTTTGCTGTTTCATTTTATTTCAGGGTTGCCAGGTTCGAATGGGTTTCAGCCTAATTGCCAGATGCTTCAGTCTTCAATCTGTGTGTCAGGTTGATTCAATTTTAGCAGAATGAATTCTCAACTTTCCAAGCAACAAAACTCAGAGAAACTAAACAGTATGGGGCTTAATAAACTGTATGTAATTGGCTTACATTTATCATGTGTTATGCAAACGGAAAATATTTTTGTTTGTTTGACATTTTAACAGTTTTGTTATGTCAAAAAGAATATGGATGCCTGCAGTAAGCTATATTGTATGCAATTACTTCATAAGACATAGCCTGTATTAGAATAAACTATATGAAAAACTATATTTCAAATATTTGGCAAAATCATTTTCTATGCCAGCTACAGTAGTCTTAAGTTGGTATGGTAAAAAATAAATAAATAAGCTATTGATTTCATGTAATGTAATGTAGCCTACTATTTTTAGACCCAACCCCATTAATTTGTTCATTCATTCAAATGCTATGCACAAAGGTATAATGCCATGGTTTAACCCTGTGATACTATCAATCATACTTTGTGGAGGGGTCATCCGGGGGGTCATCACCATGGCTACATCAATTCATTACCACCCCACCCATTAAACCAAAGACACTCAAGCAAGAAGGCTGATAACATGAAGGGCTGTGATGGTGATGGTGATGTGATGGTGATGTGGTGGGCTGCATACACTGATAGCCTATCCACTGGCTACAGTTAGTAAAAGACTAAAGACGGCTAAGGGATAGGGGAGGCCTACTGTTTCTGGGGCCTGCACAGACAGATTGCTTTAAAAGATGCAGAGGAGCTATATGCACTTACATTCCAGGTGCTTCTTTTTGGGCGGCGACACCTCATGAGTAGTAGCTTTGCATACAGCGCGGGCCATATCTGATCCGGTTAGCTGGTACTGCGCAGCGGCAATGCGATCCGTGAGCGTTTGCCCCGACATTTTCTCTCTGTCAAGTCGACCACCTCAGGAATGAATTTCAACCGCTATGGCAGGAAAAATACGCAGGCTCCTTCTCTGCGCTCCCGATCGTCTCCACTACAGCAGGCCCTTGACCTCTGTGTAAGCGGAAAGAGAGACCAAATGAACGCTAGTAGCGACATAAAGCCTATTCTCAAGCAAAATTGAGTGGTTACGTTGATAAGCATGCATTTAAACATATCTAGACTTACAAACAAGGTGAATTCCCCCACAGCTCGTCCCGTTTTAGGCTACGACCGTCCACTCCTTCAGCACCTTGGACAGCTAAAGCCACTCGGTTATGTAACACTCCGCTGGCAATGGAAGCGACTCCCACAGCCCGCAGCCAGGAGCAGTACGAGACAAATACTGCGCTAAAAGCTTCACTGATCACAAATACAATGTAACCAACTGACAAGATGCAAATTAGCACTCCTTGGATCGGTCAAATATCCCGTTTGGAGGAGGGGGCATCAGGGTTGGCTGCCTTCCCCTCGTGTCAGCGCAAGGAAAGAAGTCCTTCAAAATAATAGCACTACGGAGAAAAAAAATGTCTCCACTTTCTTCTTTATCAATTGCGGTTTAAATCGTGTTTTTCTCCAGAGTTTGACGCAAAATCCCACCTCTCCCCGGAGGTTCCGTTAACACTGCGCACAGACGAATGCAGGGAGCAGGAAAGGACAGAGCGGAATTTCCTCCTCTTCCTCCTCGCCCCCCTGTGGTTTGTTTATTTATTAGGCTTGTGAGGTGCTCCTTATGTTCTCGACGCAGTGAGAGTGGCCCTCGGTAAGACAGAAGAGTATGCTTTGATTTTGAAATGTTTAAAGTGCTTGTCACAAATGTTGAAACAGGGTCGTGACTACGGGGAATTTACTCAGTGGTCCCTATGGTTAGCCAGTTCAGACTGACCAAGAGAGTCTCGCCTCGTGTATAGCTATTTTGAGAATAGCCTATGCTGCTCTAGAGGGCTATAATGGTTGTGTGGTTGTGAGTATTACTATTACTTCTATAGCCTACAACAAAATGAGACTACACCACCGCGGTTTGTGAGAGATTTAATACCAAACAGAAATCTTGGGTAGTGGGCAATTATTTCGGAAAATATTTTTTCTTATAGGGCTATAGTGGATTATAAAGAGCAAACTGAATCAGCCTGACTCCGCAGCCCGGTATGGAAACTGTTCATGGGGAAACCCTGCAGAAAAAGTAGCCTTGGATATTTATGACACACAGGATGTGCGTGCTTACGTCATCACGCACACAACGAAGCGACGTCCTCAACAAACCGGAGGAGCAGGAAGTTACCCCAATGCCAACTCTACATTTGTAATTCTCTTCAAACAGTAAGTAACTTTTCTAAACAGCTAATTGCCCTTACGATCTTAGCTATTATTTGCACACATTTTTGTTGGTTCGCAATCTTTTTCGTAAGTATAAGAAAGTAATCTATGTAATAACTATTTCTTTGCGGCTGAACGTCATTTAATAGCCCAATTCATTGCGCTTATCTTTTAGTAGCACAATATAGGCCTACACTTTGCCCTTACAAATATGGCTAGGTACAGTAAAAAGCCAGTAGGCCTATATATGTATAATGTTGAGAATTGTCCTTTCTGTTGCTTATTGCTTATTGAATTACTTGTCTATTGTATGTAAGCTTATCTTTAAAAAAAAAGTTCTTATTTGTTTCAGTGTCAGCCCAGTTTCCTGAAGTAACCAAGCACTCCAGTCTGCACCCAAAGCCTCCTGGGCTGGTTCTACAGTATGGCACAGCTGGATTTAGGACCAATGCCAAAGTGTTGGACCACATCATGTTCAGGATGGGACTGCTGGCTACACTGCGGTCCAAGAAAACCAAAGCCACCATTGGAGTTATGGTCACAGCATCACACAACCCAGAGGTTAGGATAAAAAAATCCTACCACTTCTGTAATTATTTGACTATTTTGCTGTAAGTTAGGGCTGCAACAAATAATCAAATAAATCATGACAAACAAATTATTATAAAAATCATCAATGAATTTATAAATGTTTATTGTTATCCGGACTACACATGCATTTGATCAAAAAGAATTTGCCATTATAATGTTAAAATGGCACAAGAAAATGTACATGATTAATAGACATGTGAATATCCGGGAATATTCTTAATGGTGGTTTAGCTTGTAGAAGAAAAGTCAGATCCAATATAAATAGGCCTAATTTTTTGACTAGCCATGTACCAACATAATCACCCACCTATGAATGGGTCTGATTGTTTTATTCATATTGTCCTGTTTTAGGAGGATAATGGAGTAAAGCTGGTTGACCCAATGGGAGAGATGGTTACGCCAACTTGGGAGGGCTACGCTACGCAACTGGCCAATGCTGAAGATGAAGACTTACTCACGGCTTTGAAGGACATAATTGCAAAGGAGGAAATAAACATGAGCCAAGAAGCACATGTTTTTGTGGGCAGAGACACCAGGTATAATATTTTGGAACAATTTATATAATTGTTTAAATATCTGCAGTTTTTACAGTTTCAAGCTCATCAATCTGTTCTGAATCTTTGTTTAAAGGAGCAGCAGTGCCAGGCTGTCACAAGCTGTCCTGGAAGGAGTCTCTTCTCTTGGAGGTTTCAGTAAAGGTTAGTCTTATTTAATATAGTTTTATATAAATAACCTTGCACATTATATACTTAACATTTTTTTTTCATGTTTACCATCAAGACTATGGCCTGGTTACAACTCCACAGCTTCACTACATGGTTTGCTGCCAAAATACTCAAGGGAAATACGGAGAAGCTACAGTGGAAGGCTACTACAAGAAGCTTTGTCAGGCATTTGTAAAGCTCATCAAGAATGTCAGTTTTAAGGCTTGTTCTTAGGTTATTATAAAGCCTGTTTGTGAGCCAATTGTTACTAATAACTTGTCTGTGCTATAATCTCTCAGGCATCAAACTGCACTGACGACCAGAAGCATCTTTCCTTGGATGGTGCTAATGGAATTGGAGCTTTGAAGGTTAGGGAGATGGAGAGTCACTTAGCCAAAGAGCTACAGATCTCTCTGTACAATGACGGCAGCAACGGAAAGCTGAATTATCAATGTGGAGCAGATTTTGTGAAAGTACAGCAGAAAGCTCCAACAGGTAGGGTTCATTTGTAATCAAATGTAAAGATGTTTGAAGCTTATGTTTATTTCAAATGTGTTTTAAATTTTTTTTTTAAGGTTTAGAGATTAAACCAGGGGAACGCTGCTGTTCTTTTGACGGTGATGCTGACCGGATTGTTTACTACTACAATGACTCAGAAGGACAGTTCCACTTGTTGGACGGGGACAAAATAGCGACACTGATCAGCACTTTTCTAAAAGAACTGCTCACACAGGTATACGCTTCTACCATAAATAAATAAAAGTATAACCATTATCTGAAAATGAATGGATATTTGGTGATTTACAGGCAGGTCTGAATGTGAATATGGCAGTAGTGCAAACTGCTTATGCTAATGGAAGCTCAACAAAGTATCTTGAAAAAACTATGAAGGTGAGTTAACCTAAAAAATATAGAGCTTTGTGGTTTTGTGTTTCACAACTAACTGAAGTCTGTCTTTATGCATAGTTAACTGTCAAGTGCACAAAAACTGGAGTCAAACATCTTCACCATGTAGCACAGGAGTTTGACATTGGCGTGTACTTTGAAGCAAATGGCCATGGAACGGTAAGTACATGGGCTCTTCTATATGTCACATAAAAAAATTATGATTCACAAATGCAACTGTGTGGTCTTGTATGTCCAGGTGCTCCTCAGTAAATCTGCAGAAGACAAAATCCAGCAGCTCATTGACAGTCCCAACACTGACGATGAAAAGAAGAGAGCAGCTCTTCTGCTTCAGAATACTATCAATGTTATCAACCAGGTACACAAATAGAATATACACAAACAAACCAATAACACATCCATTTACACTCAAATGTGTATGTATTTTTCCTAGACTGTAGGAGATGCCATTTCTGACATGCTGCTAATTGAAGCCATATTGGCCATAAAAGGGATGACAGTGCAGCAGTGGGATGCTATCTACACTGATCTACCCAACAGGCAGCTAAAAGTCAAGGTAAATATTTGAATTTATAATTTCACATTGCTACTTACAAATAGACTTTTTGAAAAATTAAAATATTAAGAGTTCAAAGGCATCGCGGAGGCTAAGCAGCTATGCTGTAACTAATATCTTTAATTCGGTTGTGTTAAGTCCGAAAAGGATGTTTAAAATGTAAGATTCAGGGAAATGTTTTAATAACTTTGTTATGCGCGAGCAAGCTTTGTAACTTTGAATAAAAGTTTTTTTCAGAACCTCTATGATAAAAATGAATGGGAAATTTTGTGACAGGCCCGCAAGGTGGGCAGTCACTGTTGAGTTCCATAATTTTTAACTCTAGGAACAATGTTATTACAAGTGTGTTCCATTGCAATTATTGACATGTGTTCGTTTTATTCAAGAGTGAATAATATCTGTATTGTTGTGCAGGTAGCAGACCGAAGAGTGATTGACACAACGGATGCAGAGAGGCGTGCACTGAGCCCAGCAGGTTTACAGGACGCCATCGACACCTTAGTGAAGAAGTACAGTCTGGCACGCTCCTTTGTCAGACCCTCTGGCACTGAAGATGTAGTCAGGGTCTACGCTGAGGCAGACACTCAGGTCAGAAACCATGTTGAATGTAAAGATCAAATAATAATCTGGAACACAGACTACACCTAGATGCACACCGATAATCTGATCATTATCTGATTTCTTGAGTTTATCATTGAAATGTAAACAGAAAAAAAAAATCTAAACTGTGTATGTGTTAACAAAGGCAATACAGCAAAAAGGTGAACTAATGTGTCAAAGATTAAATACAATGAATTCTGAATGTCAAATAAATTGCAAATGTCTTTGAATTTTAGTAATAATGTGGAACAATCTGTGTTTTAGGAGAGTGCTGATGCCCTTGCCCTTGAAGTCAGTTTGGCAGTCTACCGTTTCGCTGGAGGAGTGGGTGATGAACCAAAACTGTTGCACTAGAAGTACATAATTCAAACTCAGATTGGTGCTTTATCTCGGTACAAATCTACCTATTATATCACATCTTCTGTATTTAAGCCTTATCTGAAGTGCCAAATTGTTAATGGCATAAGATCTAACATGCAAATTCTCAGACATACCGGTACATAAAAATGTAAAATTTGTATTAACGTATCATGTTTATGCAGACCTCTTACTCTTACTGCATTTTGGAGCCATCGTGATTCACTTTTTTTTTTAACTCAATCAAACGTTTACATGGGGCAGTTGTCTTGATTGCACTTTCTCAATGTTAAGGTAGCAGATTTGAATAAAAAAAATTTGAATAATATCACACGGCATTGGTTCTTGCTGTTTATTAGGTAAAACACACGTGTTTTCACACAGGTAGTTTATAAAGCATTGAAAGATAGAAACTTGCAATATGTTAAATTTAAGCAATAGGAGGAGATACTGGACACAGTAAAACATTGGTACATGGTGGTTCACATTTTGTACAGTACATCTCAATTTTAGTTGTTTTCTTGGTAATTATTCTTCATCTGTGTCGTCTGCTGCGCCAGAAATAAGGATAGTGCGCTCCTGTGTGTCGCTTTCAATAGTGTCCTCATCTGTCTTAACTGTTCTGGGAGAAAAACATGAGTTACACAAATAATGTAATGTTTCTATATTAACTACAGAAATGTTGATTGCTACAAGGGCTGGGTACCAGAGAAGATGCTAAGGTAAGCTTGATACCCAAACGGTATTAAAAACTGGGACCAAAATCATATCTATCTTAATTTTAATAGCAGGTTTTGATGGTGGTTGGTGGTGGGTCCTGGAAGAGCACTGTACTGGGCTTATTCTTATACTTATTCACAAAATCATTCTTTTCTTTTTTTCTCATTTTATATAAAGATGAATATAGAAATGGGTGCCAAAAACTGTTCAAGTTTCCTGGTGTCAAAAAACAGGTGTCATGGGTTTCAGTTTCAATTTCGTCTTGTTTTCAATTGTTAATCACTATGGCAATGGTCCAAATGTTTTATTATTCTGAAACCCATGGATAGCTCAAGTACAGGTACTGAATACATTTTTTTTTTTTTTAAAGTTCCCAGCCACTATTGCTACTGAAGTTATCCTCTACCTGATCAAGACAGTCTTCCTCTCTGACAGCTCGGTTGCCTGGTCCAAAAGGTCTGTCTGAGTGTCAGAGGAGGACACTTCAACATGGCGCGTTTTCTCGATCACAGTTACTGCAGGTTTATCCGAGCCTCCTTTATCTGTAGTAGTTGCAGGTGGGGCACATTTGGCAGATGTTGTACCAGAAGTGATGGGCAGTTTTCCATGCAAGGACAAGTTGCGAACCATGGTGCTCAGGCGACTGTCCTCACCCTCAATCAATTTCCTGTGATAAAAATAAGGCAATGATCAAAATTAATGTATAGAAATAGGCAAATTATGATTCTTCATTATTTGCGCCTTCATTTTACGCTTTTATTATATTGTTAATTCTTTCTTCAAGCAACAGGGGTAGTGGGTCCCATTTGTACTTGTATCCAAAGCCAGAGGCAATGTTGGCAATATAAATATAGACAATAATTCACTGACTATAGGCCAATTATATTCATGCTAGATCAACACATGATGATTACTTATTTTTGTGTAGAGAAGATTGGAGATCAGTAACTGACTTCTGTGACATGAATAATAGTTTACCTGTAGGTGGTGATTTCAATCTCAAGTGACATCTTTATGTTAAGTAGGTCCTGGTATTCTCGTAACAGTAGAGCAATCTTCTCCTTAGTCACTCTCAGATCCACGTTGACGGCATCTATACGCTCCTATTGGAAAGCAGTGTCGCACATGGCTGATGTTTTATGGCATGGCTGTTAAGTTACAGATCAGTTTATTTCACTTGCCTGAAGGTCCTCCTCTTTCTTTTTGTATTTCAGAGACATATCACGGATTTGAGTTTCAAGGAATTCATTCTTTGTCTTTAGGGTCTCCAATTCACGTTCCTTGTTGACAATCTACAAGTGTACATACATTTAGATCTAAAAATACAACAGGGATACAAAAAGTAGTATAGCTTACTCACATCTTTCTTGTAACTTGCAATTTCCTCCCTTACACTTCTCACACTTTGCGCATGTTTGTTAGATGCATTGGTCAGATCTTGGAATTTGTTTCTATACCATGCATCCATCTCCTGTAAGAAATTATGACATCTATTTAGAATGTGTGTTCTTATGGTAAGTAATCCTTTTTTCTCACCTGAAGATTTTTGGCTGCGATGCTGTCATACTGTGACTGTATGTCTCTCAAGGCAGTGGCGAGGTCTGGGAGGCCAAAACTCAAGTCAACTTTAGCCACTGTTGTATAGATTTGTTGCATTAGTTCCTCTATTTCCTGAAATAAACAAACAACATCCCACATACATTCCTTAGCCTTTTGTGCTGTTGAAAAATAGCCTGCCCTTCCTCCACTATTAAACACCACACTTATAATTGCTATATTCATTGTGAGATCCTTGTCACAACATTATGTCTACCCTGTCTTTATAACTGCCCTCCTATTAAAGCTATAACGGCAAAATGGGAGGTATGCCAGTTACTGAACTAGTCACATACAAGAAGTACTTTGTTACCTCTTTGTGAACTCTCTGTAAGAACATCAACTCCAACTCCAGGTTCTCTTGTTGCTTCTCCAAGGCAATTCTTGCAGAGGTTGCCTTGTCCACATCCTAACAGAAAACAAAACAATGTCTACTAAAAACAATTATGGTTTACAAATTATTTCACTATAACCTACTGGACGTAAAGCCTCAATCTCCAGCTCAGTTTGCTTCCTGGCCTCCACTGCCTCTGCATATTTGGATTTGAGCGATTCCAATTGGCCCAGCATTGCCTCTTTAGCTGCTAATGCTAGACCCTAGACACATACAAACACATACGATCCAAGTTATAACTGAAATATATATATATAAGCACATTTTATATATGATGTGCTTAATATGTTACAGAACACATTTGCAACTTGTTACCCTTTGGACTCTCATCTGCTCTGCTTCCCTGTTGAGATCTTTTAGCTGGGTTTCATACAGCTGCCTCAGTCCTGATGGTCTGGCATAGCGGTTCCTCAAGGCTTCAATCTCGGCTTCCAAGAGCTTGTTTTGCGATTCAAGTGTCCTCACCTTAAAAATACAAATTATGTTCTCAATGTTAAAATTTCACTGCCTTTTGTTAGGCTTTGTGTCTTATTGATGCTCTTGCCTTTTCAATGTACACAGCCAGGCGGTCATTCAGGGCCACCATCTCTTTTCTCTCACTGGTTCTGGTTTGCATGAAAGCTTGGTTCTCAGCTGAAGCAGCATCTAAGTCTAGTTTGGGGCCAAAACCCATTGACATACCATAGCACAGTGCTTCCAGGTTTGCACCGCTATCAATGAGAAAACACAAAAATAAAGATGTTTAAAAGGTAGAATAATGATTGAAGTTGACCTACCTGCTCATTCTGGACTTGCTGGAGGTAGCCCTGCGCCCCATTGTCCCAGCCCTTTTTGTGAGGCTGGCAGATCGGTAGCGGGTGTCCTTACGGGTGGGAGAGGGACTGGATACCCGCACTTGGTACATAGAGGATGAGGCCAGGGTTCCCTCAAATTGTCTGCGGTAAGAAGACATCCTCTCTGGGCTGCGACTCATGATGGCACAAATATTTCTTTCTGCTGTAGTGGAAATTAGATATTGCCTGGTGTCTTTTTGTCCCACCTTAGGCCAGTCATGGGGTCTTTATACTCACAGCCCTTCCCTGAACACAAGACAGGAATGTTGAACCTCCCCTGCCCAGAGGTGACATTCCCTGCAAATATCTATCAAGGTTATGCCAAGTAATTATATTGCATTACATTCTTGAAATACACCTCATCTTTCAATACAGAATACAGACCTTTTTAACACATATGCATAATTGCATTATCTTAACATAACTTGATAATATGGTGCGTATTTACATATTTACTGAATTTGATCATTGCATTGATAAACTATTGTAAGAATAGAAAACAGTTTACCAAAGCGGAACCTTTTAATTGCATCGCACACAATTGGTACCCGGACGACTTTCTATGTTACCATCAATCTGTTTAGGAAAACTCTCGCATCCATTTCTTTGTAAATAAAAATAGATTTAAAAGCTTCTTTTCTACCTCATCTTTGATGAAATGGCGGGGAACTTCTGGCAAAGTTCTCACTAGTAAGTTTTAACTAATATTTTTTATCTGTTGCGTCTTTATTTCGTATCTTTTCCTTAGTCGGCAGGCCCTATGCTAGCGGTGTTTATGTGGCTTCTTCACAACGAGCCGACAGCACAATCTCTAAACTAAAATTGCTGCTGAAAGAACCCGTTTTAAAGCGAGAAAAATATAACATCCTATAAGTATCAATTATCATAACTATATACTATCAGTGAATGCGTTTCTTGGTGTATCAACACGTAAACAAATGGCTAACTCGCAGAAAGTACCTTGCTATCAGTTAGCTTCTTATAAAAAGCAATTTACAGAAGCTAAAACGCTGTGGTGTGTTAAGATGGTCAGTTTTATCAAATCATTCTAATACAGTCTTCAGTGGGTGCTGGATAGACAGGACCTGATGAAGGAGCGTCAGAAGGATCTGAAGTTTCTGTCAGAAGAAGAGTACTGGAAACTGCAGATTTTCTTTGCAAATGGTAAATCTCACTGAAACATTTTGTTATTCATTATATTTCCATTTTCAAGAAGAGCACATAGGCTGTTTATCATATTTACTACTTCATTGAAATGTACTCTTGATTTTACTGCAAATTAAACATTCAAGTTTTGTTTTGTCCGAATAGTCATCCAGGCCTTGGGTGAACATCTGAAGCTGAGGCAGCAAGTCATTGCCACAGCTACAGTCTACTTCAAACGTTTTTACGCTAGGTGGGTGTCATGTAAAATATATACGTAAATTGTTAATACTTAACCAAATGTTTTATCTGCTGATTTAATCCATATGCACTTTTCACTTATCGTGGCCTATAGTTCATTACACCGTGGTAGTTCTATAGAAAGTGTCAGATTTGGCATAGCTTCAGAAGATGACTAATGATTAATATGGCAGAGCATTGTTAAATGCTATTGCAGTAACTGTTGCTACTGAGAAGGGAATAACAATACTGTGGCTAAACTTTTTTTTTCAGATACTCTTTGAAAAGTATAGATCCAGTGCTGATGGCCCCTACCTGTGTGTTTCTGGCGTCTAAAGTTGAGGTCAGAGATTTCTTACAGTTTTTCAAAAGATACAAATCAGTTGTATGTTATAATAATCATTCCATTTTCTTTTTATAGGAATTTGGAGTAGTTTCAAATACCAGACTTATCTCTGCTGCAACCTCTGTGTGTGAGTAATACTTTGGAAACAATTCTTACACTTTGACCATTTTTAAAACAGTCTGTATAACATTGTGTTTCTTCTTCACACAGTGAAAACTAGGTTCTCCTATGCCTTTCCAAAAGAGTTTCCTTACCGAATGAATCATGTATGTTTTTTAACACAACATTTGTCATTTTGTGACTTGTCGACCTGTTAGTGACCATATACATCAGAGCTAATGGTGTAAGCACATTTGTGCAAATTACAACATGCTATAAACACTTGGACAATACATCAATATGGCGATGTGTCATAGTATGAGAGATTCCACTACGACAGTTCACACATCTTTGATGAATAGTGTTTTCTGTTAGAGATTACTTTGACCCATGTGCAAGTGCAGACTCATTATGTTGTACCAAATGTCACTATAGTGCCATGTAGTGAGTCACAAAATTCTTGATAAATCAAGCTGTCAGATTCTCACCATAAATTATTCGGTTACTTGTCAACGTATTAATATATGGTGAGGGCCAAACAATGAATGGTTACTCTTTATCATTCAGTCATTTTAATGTGCAGTGTAGTGTTCATTTAACATTGTGTTAGTATTTCAGAGCTGTATTTGTGATGAACTAACATGTTCTTCTGCTTATAGACTATGAAAATGACCCTGTATATGTTTTTACAGATCTTAGAATGTGAATTTTACCTCCTAGAGTTGATGGAAAGTACTTTTTTTTATCACACAATTGAGTGTTTGTTGAATAGATTCTTGTTAATTAAATGTGTTTTGTTTGTTTTTTTAGGATTGTTGCCTGATTGTCTACCACCCATACAGACCACTGTTGCAATATGTGCAGGACATGGGACAAGAGGACATGTTGCTGCCACTGGCCTGGTACAGTTTTGATTCAACTCTGAAGTACTTTTTGACATAATTTATTCCCTCGTTGTTTATCCTGTGATTCTTCTTCAACAGGCGAATAGTCAATGACACATATAGAACTGATTTGTGCCTGCTTTACCCTCCCTTCATGATCGCTCTGGGTAAGATCTGTCATACTGCTTGACTTATTACTGCCTCATAATGTTGTTAGTGAGTAGGTTTATGGACTGTAACTTGATCAGTTCCTCTCTTCTCTCCTTTTAGCCTGTCTGCATGTGGCCTGTGTGGTGCAGCAGAAAGATGCAAGACAGTGGTTTGCAGAGCTTTCTGTTGATATGGACAAAGTAAGTGTTGTTAGAGGTGATTCTTCTACAATTTCTGCATTAATATCTTTATAACAATCTGATAACCTATAGATCCTGGAGATTATCCGTGTTATTCTTAAATTGTACGACCAGTGGAAAAACTTTGATGACCGTAAAGACATAGCTGCTGTGCTGAACAAGATGCCAAAGCCGAAGCCTCCTCCCAACAGGTAAAAATGAGCCATAGCATTTACATGTAATAAATGTCTATTATAACAACATATCTAAAACAAGGTTAGGTTTATTGACAAAAATCTTCTCTCCATTCCTCCAGTGAGAGTGATCAGAGTTCAAATGGGAACCAAAGTAACTCCTATAGCCAATCTTAGCCATGGGCCGACAGTGTTTACATCTGCACAGTGGATGTTTCATGGGCCAAATGTTCATCTTTGACAACTAAAATCTGAAGTCTTCACCTCCCAACTCTGCTTATTGTGGGTCTCTTAACACACTGCTCTGCTACACACATGAACTGAAACTTGGTAATCTGAAAAGGAAAGTGCCAATTTGAGATGAAATGAAGGGTGACTTTTTGGATTAAAAAAAAACTTGACAAAATGTACTGTGAGCGAGCGATTTAACCTCAGGGACTAGGCAGACTTCTTCACTGGGGTCTGTTGGATACTGTGCCGATGAGGAGTGGACCCAAGTTTACTGTGATGTGATTGGATAACCCTGCTGACAGAGGGCCAAGCTGGTGGATCATGGAATTACAAACAGCTTTTCAATCATGTCCTACCCCTTTGCCCTTTTTGTAAATAGTTTTAGCATTGTATTATTTGATCTTTTTGCTTAATTAAAACTTGTGTTGGGAATCATGAGCTGATTTGTTTCTGCGCTTTAGAAGAAATGTCATTTTGCTTCACATTTGAGTTTGTAACACAGTCGTCAGTGAGATGCATTTTGCTTTAGGGCTATAGGAAATAGTATTTGGCTTTGTTTTTTGTTTTGTTTTTTGTTTTTTTCTTTGTAAAGGCAAATCAGAATCAAATATAATTTGTCCAGTTTTGTTTGTATTTTCTGTTCATTCTGCCATCCATTTAATTGATTGTGGCAATATACCTGTGCATATTCCTCTAGATGTCTATATTTTTGTGCTGTAAAACTGTGAGAGCTGTGAGTCTGTGTGTGGATGTATTCTAAAACAAGGTGCTTGAAGGCCTTAATTAAAGCTGCTGGTTCCAGTAATCCTCTCATTCAAGCACAGCCGCGTTTCATTCAGGTGACAGATGTTATGAACAGGACTTTCACATCTTTTCCTGTGGTTATGTATCCACTAATTGATTAGATACATTTACACGTTAAAGGCTAGTTTAATGAGCTGTTTCACAGAGAAAAGCACAAATGACCTGTACAGTCTTTGCTTTTCTTTCAGTGGGCACCATCTGTTACATGATCATCCTCCTGTGTGGGGATTCAATACAAGGGCTTCACCTCAATCTGACTTGTAATGCATTTCCACTGCGTAACTATTACTTGAACCTGTTAATTATTTGTAAAGCTCATTTATGAAATAAAATGTTTGGTGTGAAAAACAATTGTGATTGTTTCTAAGCCATAGTGTACATGTGGGTACTTCTTCCCAGGGCAGCCTGCAGAGATTTTGCAGATTGAGCACTGAGCAAGCTAGTTTTGCAGTGGCAGGACCTCTAGTGGAGTTTTCTAACCCAAACCTAAAACAGATTTTATAAGCCATGTACATCTGTGAAGTTGTGCATCAATAGCCTATAACTGCATGGTACTGTATAATGCAGTTTTCTGGAGAGGGTGCACTGGGTAACACTGTGTCCGTGACGTCACAGTAACCTTCTCATAACACCCATGGTACACAGTTATTACAACACAGACAAACAGTAAAGTTACAAAACTCCCGAGCGAACAGTCTTTCAAAATAAAACTTGACTATAAAATATGGTCCAAGAGACAGATAATGTTAAAAGGACATACAGTAACGATCAGTTACATAGGCTAGGCTACATTTTGACAGGATGTTGACCAGATATGAAACTGAATACGCAGACCAGGGATTGGTATAATTTTATGTTGTCAATAAGATTACTGGGCCAACTGTTGGCTAAATCCTCAATTCTATTTTAAATTAAAATAGGCTATGATAAGATGTCCATGTGTAAAAACTGATTACATGAAGGTTCCAGACTTTTATTATAGCGCACCGGAAGCGTCCCCCTCCCTCACTTCTGCACGAGCATCGAAGAGGCGAGCTTGGAGCAAGCTGCCCACGATGAGGACCCCGCTGCGGGGACAGGCTCGGACGGGCGGGATGCTGTTGCCCTTCGCCCTCTGTCCCCTATGTCCCTCACCCCTGTCTCCCTCTTCGGACTCATGAAGCCCCCCGCCGCTGATGCAGGCCCGAGCTGCCGAAGAGAGGCGCGCAGAGGCCGCACGCAGCTTGGAGCATGTACTGGCGTGTGGGGTTCGCCTGTACGCGCTCGTTTGTGCTTGAATTTGGCGAGACCCAGGGTTTGTCCTCGTTCACCGGCCTTTTGCTGGGTGCCGCCTCCGACGAGCAGCTGTCGTTATTCGGCTATGTGATTGCCTCGCCTCTGCAGGACTACGGCGGCGCCATGGCAGCCCTGGGCTCGGACTCTTGGTGGAAGAAGACGCTGTATTTGACCGGAGGGGCCCTGCTCGCTGCGGCTGCTTATCTGCTGCATGAACTACTGACCATCAGGTATAAACAACATCAACATCTCATCAGGCCACGGCGGTCTTATTAGGGAATTGGTGCGCCAAAAAACATCACTTGTTTATGTCCCTTTGCTCCCCCTCCCTGCTGGATGTTGTATTTTCACTGGGGCGCATTTGATATTACTCAATCTGAGCAGGCACGGGCGGGGAGAGAGAGCGGAGACGATGGAGAATCTGGAGTCGTGAGTGGGTGGGTTATGATGTAACGTAGCCCCCCACCACAACCCCCGTCCACCAACATGCAGCATATTTTCGTTTCGTTTTGTTTTGATTTAATTTACGCGAAATGTGTCTGTTGAAAAGGATTGGGCTTCATACTAATACACTGGCCAAACTGTAAATTCCCTGATGACATGAGAGACAGCCTTGAATATTAGCCAAATGATTCCATACTAAGACATTTCATATAGGCCTACTACGTTACATTATCCAACATTGATTTATGTCTTCTGACAGAGGGTCACATTGAATGTATAGGTCAAGGACATTGCAGAATCATTTTTGCTCTTTTGACACCATTGCAGTTGTATGCAGCAATACAATTTTCTTTGATATAGCTCTTTCATTGAGCACAATCAAATCCTGTTTGAGTTTCTGGTCAGAAGACAGGCCTATTGTGGTCAGTCTTTATGTGTGACAGTGAAAACATAAGCATGACATTGTAAATCCTCTAAACTGTTCATTCACAATGCTGTTATTTCACGTTCCCCTTGGGTAAGGGCCTTATTTTAGTGCTTTTGTGTTTAACAGGCAGGCTTCACTGCATCAAAAACACGCTTTGAGCTGCAGCACTACAGTGTAATGGATAGCTCCCTGAGGCTGAGGCTGTTTGTCCTTTTCAGCACTTTCTACAGTGGACAGCTCCCGTTATTCTACTCACATGAGCTCTGTGCAGTCCAGCGTTCACTTGTCTGTATGTGGCATTTTATTTTCGCAACAGCATTCCTGACTACCCGTGCATGCACAATCGCCTCTTTCTAGGAGGCTGTTATTGTGACATTGCAGTTTTCCCTTGAACTAAAAATACTAGAGACGCAAAACCAATCGGGCCAAGGATAGCTGCTCTAGCTGCAGATCATTATATGTACTCAGTCAGTCAATGTAAATCTCAAATGACTGTAGTGAGGGTCACATTAAACTGAAAAACACAGTAGACCTCAATACTTTAGGGACCATTACATGATAGGGAGTAACTGGGGTACTTGCATAAAGCATATAAAAATGGATGACAGTGTACATAAAGATTGGAAACTCTGGGCCCTGATTTTGTTAAAATACAGATAATCTTTACTCATACTAAATATTGCATAGTAATGTTTTCTAATACTGAAATACACTATATTGCATTTTAACATGTTTCCTTAATAATGTTTAATCACTATACATTTGTAAACAATATGCTACTACATCGTATGGGCATCTTATTCTAATGCAATCATTTGATTCATTTCACAGATAGAATATCCAAATCAACATGATTACTTAAGATTGCTCTGCATCTTGCAGCTGCTAGCAATAGTGCATATCAGATAGGTGAGATGAATGTATCTTAAATAATTACAGAAAAGTATCATAATGTCCTCTACAAATAACGAAAAATAAGACACTATATAATCCTAGGTATTATTATCACATTTTATTATGTAAGCAACCTGAAAGCATGTAAGCAATTCTTTGTCTCACTTGAAAATAGGATGGATTAAGGATTAAACTGGCAAAAGCTATGTCATAATATTCCAGATTCAGATCATTGTTTATGGAAATGGTAAACTTATATGATTTGATCATCTGTAACCTTATGCTTAACAGGGGTAATTATTTTACATTATATGTCTTCATTGCTGCTGTTTGTAACATATTGTAACTAACCAATTTTGTATCAGCAGCTGCCACATGTGCCCATAAACCACAGGCCTATTCTCACAGTGCAGTCATTTGTCTACACAGGAAAGAGGAAGAGCTGGACTCTAAGGACGCCATTATTCTCCACCAGTTCTCCAGGCCCAAATCTGGTGCTCCATCGCTGTCCCCTTTCTGCCTTAAGATGGAGACCTACCTCCGCATGGTGGACCTACCCTATAAAGTATGTGCCCATTTCCATAAAACTGAGCATTAAAATCTAATGTAAAATGTTCACTGGGGAGCATTCATTACATCCTAGAATTTGATGTCATAATTTCCTGTGGAGGGCAGGGGAGTTTACAACTCTATTGGCAATTGGCAAAACACACAATTCACAAGTGTTGAACCTTGTCATCCTAAGTTTTTTTTGTTTGTTTTTTGGTGACAGATAATATATTAACCTTTATGTCAATTTTTGTTTCATGCGAATAATAATTACAGAGATATTAACTATAAACCCGGTCAAAACATCTGCAATCCGACAGTTAAACAGCAAATTCCACCATACAATTCTCACCTGTCCTCCAGCTCAATTTTTAAGTATGGGCATTTTAGAATGAGTGATTTTGTTGTATTTTTCAGAACTACTTTGATGGGAAGCTCTCACCTCAAGGAAAGATGCCGTGGATTGAGTACAACAGGGAGCAGGTGTTTGGGACAGAGTTCATCATTGATTTTCTGGAGGAGCGTCTGGGCGTTAGTCTGAACAAGAGCCTGACGCCGCAGGAGGTCGCCATGTCTCGAGCTATTACCAGAATGGTGGAGGAACACTTCTACTGGTAAGAGGAGACAACTATTCCCCCTTAGGAAAAAATACAGCAAAGGATCACAACATTTTTCTAGATGTACAGTATATTTTATTTGGGATTACATAGATATGATAGGAGATGTATTATTTTTGACATACACAAATGCAGGCTATGACAAATTACAACAGGAAGGGTTTCAGCTTCCTGTTGTAGGTGACATATATGTTACATATATTATCTCTTGTTTTTAGCATTTTAGCATTTAGGGTTTCATATTGATGGCTTTTCGATTATCGGTGTTAATATCGGTGAAACTGGGGGATGTATTCATGTATTGCTATTTGGGTAAATTTGTCATTACTTTGGGTCAATACTTTTTTTAACCATTTTTTCTATTTTTAATGGAAATAGAAGAGGATTGAAGCTAATGAGGTGGCTGTATATGATGAAATAAGACATATAAAAGCCAGGTTTGTGGAGATGCAAATCCGCTCACAGTAAAGATGCATGTTTATGGTTTGATCTTCATCATCATCATCATCTTTATTTTT
>KN470990.1:670-12529 GCA_000787095.1 Periophthalmodon schlosseri
GTCTGGTCTCTGGTCTGGTCTCTGGTCTGCAGACAGGGCTGGCTCAGACTCTGGGTGGACCTCTTTTCCCTCAGGTCTCAGAACATTCCTCTAACTTATATTTTCTGACAAACACTGGCACTACTCCTTGTACTGTGTATTTGAACCACTCTGGACCAGGACTAGACCAGAACTAAACCAGGACAAGACCCAGACTATACCAGGATTAGACCAGAACTAAATCAGGACAAGACGCAGTCTATATCAGGACTAAACCAGGACTACACCAGGGCTAGACCAGGACTTAACCAAGACAAGACCAGGACTAAACCAGGACTAAACCCAGACTAAACCAGGGCTAGACCAGGACTAAACCAGGACAAGACCAGGACTAAACCAGGACAAGACCAGGACTACACCAGGACTAACCAGGACTACAGCAATGCAGTTCTAGTCTCTTTGATCAAACCTGTGAGCCTCTCATTACAGGGCGAGCATCCAACCCACTTCACCATCACGGTGTTTCCCCATAATGTGGACCCAGACTAAACCAGGACTAAACCAGGACAAGACCAGGACTACACCAGGACTAACCAGGACTACAGCAATGCAGTTCTAGTCTCTTTGATCAAACCTGTGAGCCTCTCATTACAGGGCGAGCATCCAACCCACTTCACCATCACGGTGTTTCCCCATAATGTGAAGTATTCTCCACTTGTACTGATGAACCTCTTCCCTCCTTTCACTTTCATCCACCTCTCTTCTCTCTCTTCTATCCCTCCCCCACAACTCTCTCCCCTTTCTTCCTCTCTTCCCTCTTCCTCTCTCCTACCTCTCCCTCTCTTTCTCTCTTCGTCTCTCTCCTACCTTTCTTTCTCCCCCCTGTCCTTCTCTCTCTTTCTTTTCTCTGCTCCCTCTCACTAGCTTATCTTTCCCTGTTGTACATTAAGCAGAAAAATACCTCATCATAAGTGAATTGAAGCCTTTCTCTGTTTCCCCTGTCTCCCCCTCTCTCTCCTCCCTCTCCTCTCTGTCCTCCCTTTCTTCTCCTCTCTCTCTCCTCTCTCTCTTTCTCCTCCTCTCTTTGTTGTGCATTAACCAGAAAAACACCTCTTCTAAAGTGAATTTGAGCCTCTCTCTCCCCCATCCTCTCTTTCTCTCTCCTCCTCTATCTCTCTCTCCCTCTCCCATCCTCCTCTCTCTTCCCCTCTTTCTCTCTCTCTCTCTTTGTTTTATATTAAGCAGAAAAATACTTTATTTTAAGTTAATTTCAGCCTCCCGCCCTCTCTCTCTCTCTCTCCTTCCTCTTTTTCGCTCCCTCTTCCATCCCCCTCTCTCCTTCACCTCTTTCTCTTCCTCTCCCTCTCCCTCCTGCATCCCCCTCTCTTCTCTCTCCTCCTCTCTTTCTGTTGTACATTAAGCAGAAAAATACCTTGTCTTAAGTGAATTTGAGCCCCCCCCTCTTTCTCTCTCTCCTCCCTCTCTTCCTCTCTCTCTCTGTTATACATTAAGCAGAAAAATACCTTGTGTTAAGTGAATTTGAGCCCCTCTCTCCTCCTCTTCTTCCTCCTCTCTCTCCTCCCTCGCTCTCTGCTCTTGCTCTCTCCTCCTCTCTCTCCCTCTCTCTCCCTCTCTCTGTTCTTGCCCCCCCCCTCCTTTCCTCCGTTCCTCCGTTCCTCCGTTCCCGGTCTTGTGGGTGGCCTGTCGTTCACATGTTTTGCTTCCCTCGGCGCAGGTGAAAAAATGGCACTTTTGGTAAACGATTGGCACATTGAGCTGGGTGTTATTTTTAGCTCTGTACCTGGAATAGTTTTGGCTGTGTGTGTGTGTGTGGGGCGTTCCTCCTCCTCCTCCTCCTCCTCCTCACGCTCCATAACACAAAACCCACAAAAAATATGAGAGAAAAATGCAGTAAATGAGGAGTAATTGGGTTTGAGCTGTGAGGTCTGCCTGTGCACACGGCTGCTGGAGAAACAGGAGCACAGTAAGGTTCAGTCGCCCTGTGAGTAATACTGCACATCTAAGTAGCAGTACATGCAGGAGTTCAAAAGCAGTAGTAGCTGTAGCACAGGTAGTAGTAGAGGTAGTAGTAGTAGTAGAGGTAGTAGTAGAGGTAATAGTAGAGATAAAAGTAGTAGTTGTAGTAGAGGTAGTAGAGGTAGTAGAGGTAGAGGTAGTAGTAGAGGTAGTAGTAGTAGCCTCTAGTTTGCATGTTCTTCCTGTGTCTGGGTGGGTTTCCTCCAGTTTCCCCCATCAACCCAAAACATGGTCAAATCCTCCAGCTAAGGTAGTCCTGACCAAGACTAGCTCAAGATCTGGAGATGGGTCTCCAGGCGCTGTACGGCCGCAGCTCACTGCTCCTGACAGATGGCCCAGACCATTGTTGAAGGATCCATAAAATGTACTTCACCTTAACCTACTCGAAAGACATGGAACACATTCAAAGTGGCAGCAGCTACAGTGGTAGTAGAAGTACTAGTAATAGTAATAGAAGTAGTAGTAGCGGTAGTAGCAGTAGTAGTAGGACAAGGGAGAAGTTGGAAATGCTATCAGTGGCAGTACTAGTAGTAACAGAACTATTATTAGAACTTTGCATGTCCCACAGTATAGCATTAAAATAGTCTGCCTTGCATTTATTCAATTACAAGTGTTTTAATGCTGTTACTGTGAGCGAGGTCACCTCTCCACAGATCTGACCTGTAACTTCACCTGGTGACCTCTGCTCCATGAAGGCAGATACATTTAATGCCATACTGCGAAACATTCCAGGCAAACCAATAACATCTCCATACAGACAGTTACATAGCGTCATTCATTGATTGCGTTTGCAGAAGGCCTAGATGTACTGGTAGTAGTAGCTGCAGCAGTAATAGCTGCATAATATATGAGAAGTAGTACTAGTACTTGCAGTAATAACAACAGCAGCAGTAGTAGTAGTAGCAGTAGTAATAGTAATAGTAGTAGTAGTAGTAGTAGCAGTGGTAGTAGTGGTAGCAGGAGGTAGATTGCATGGGGAGTGGGACGTGTCTATTTTTAGGTCTAATAACAGTCTTGCGTGCATTGCGTTCCTGGTGTGTTGTCTCCAGGAGTTAGACTGTGCCATAGGGCCAATGTTTACACTCCTCCCAGGTCACTGCACAGGGCTTTATATAGACCGGTCTGCTGACTCACAGGGGCTGGGAGCAGGCTAATTACTGAGAATAAACATGAGATAAAATGAAGTGAAATTGAGCTGAGTTACAGGTTAGTTCATAGAAAGAATGCATGTTTTTCAAGGTATTTGTTTTTTAGCAATAAACAGCTGTAACTTGGCCTGATGACGTCTCACGCTCATCTCCATGGAGACGGTCTAATGCCGTACTGTGTCACAGCTGATAAATGCGTGTATTCCCTCCGATTGAAGCCAGTCAGTTTAGAGTGTGTCTGCTCGAGCTGAAATAAAAACCTGATGATTTGTAAAGTGCCGCTAAACTAGAAAAATGCCCTGTTCTTGTTAAATAGTTTTAGTGAAAGAAAATTGGAGCAGAAGGAGAGCTGGACCAGATCTGGAGAGTTATGCAAAGGACTGGGCCGATACACACTAAAAACCTTAAAGGTGTTGTACCTGATTTTCACAGTTTTAAAAATATAAAAAAAAACAGAACTAGTTCATTTTAGTTTGCACAGTTTGCAGTTTGGTCCAAAGTTATTCGTCACTTACCTTGTGCATTCAGAGCCTCATAATCAGTCAGTATCACTGTATTTGTTTAAGCACACTGCGCAGTAAATACAACTATAATAGAAATGCTTAAACAAAAGTGTCAATGCAGCTCAACAGGCTCAACAGAGTCATCAGATCCTGTGTCAGGGCTGTTTGAGGGGTCTAACCGCCCTCAGGACAAAAGTGTCCTTCCTCTGTGTCCTCTGTGTCCTGCAGCATCACAGCAGCCTCCAGGGGGAGCCAGGTGAACTCTGGACACACAACAGGATAAACTCTCCTAAGCCTCTCTCTCTGCTCTGGGGTTTCAGTCGGCGATGAGACGGGACATTCCCCCGTACTTCCTCTGGACCTTCTGCCAAAAATGTCCTCTTTAACTCCCCTCTCAAACCATTTCTTTTCTGCCAACACCATCGAGAGAGCTCCTCGCGACCCCAGTCCACTGTGATCTCCATCTCAAACCCACTAACCACTCCTTTGAAGATAGCGAGGTACAGATCTTAGCCAGAGAAAAGAAATGGTTTGAGAGGAGAATTAAAGAAGTATTTTTTGTTAGGAAAGACAATCCTTCCTTGAACAGGAATGGGGGCCTCAGACATCATCTATCTCCTATTTCGAACTCCATCCTCAAACTCAAATCAAAACAAAGAAAACAATAGTGCTAGCCAGTATGCTAATAGATGTGAGAGCAATGAATATGCTAAGAATGACTCAGGCACAGTTCACACTTAGTGGAGCTCAATAGACCCAGGCTATAAACAGAAACTGTAAACAACAGGTGTGTTAGTCTCAGTGTAGTTAGCTCCTCCCTTCAGACCATAGACTGTATATATCACTGGACATAGCTAACGCACTATCCGCCGCGTCCCAAACAGAAAGTGAGCATGAGCGCACTTCCGGCTCCATCGCCTCTGGCTCCAATTCACTTTACATTGAAAAATTGTCACCCCTCCCTCTAATTGCTGCAGTGAGCCTCGTCATTTTGGTCTTAAAATGTTCGTATTAACCCGCTCTACATTATCCTGGTGTCCTGGTAATCCTCGCTCCGGATTGGCTTTTTAGTTGCTATGATACTCACGGTCGGAATCCCAAATGTGGAATGTGTTTGCCCCTCTGCCTCGATGAGATTTGACCAAACGCTATGGGTGACATCACTTTCAGTTCACTTCTTTATATGGTCTATGATATTGACCAGTCTAGTTTCAAGGTGTATCGTGGGAAATTTTGAGTGCACTTCTTTTTCACCTGTTGGCCATTCGGACACCACTAAATAGCGCCCCCTGTGGACATTCAGACACTGACCCTATCTTGCTTATGTGCTTATGTAATGCCCTGCTGCAGATTGGATGTAATTAACCTGTCATTGTAAACAGGAGGGCAGGAGGGCAGGGAGCACAACAGGACTGATGTAACTCCCTTTAAACAAACTGCTCATGAGGACATGCTATTTAAGTGTTTCACCTTGAACCAGAGTCACTGACAGGGTCGCCATGGATACAGAATCTGGTTTCTTTATCATTATCCAAAAACAAAATATGCATATTTAGTGTTACTGTGTGTAGCCTGCAGTCCTATGTATGCACTTACTCAATATAAACCATGTGTCCTGATGAGGAGAAAGAGGAGGTGCTGAGTCCTGATGTGGAGAGTGAGGAGGTGCTGTGTTTTGATGAAGAGAGTGAGGAGGTGCTGAGTCCTGATGAGGGGAGTGAGGAGGTGCTGTGCCCTGATGAGGGGAGTGAGGAGGCACTGTGTCCTTAGGAGGGGAGTGAGGAGGTGCTGTGTCCTTAGGAGGGGAGTGAGGAGGTGCTGTGTCCTTAGGAGGGGAGTGAGGAGGTGCTGTGTCTTGATGATGGGAGTCAGGAGGTGCTGTGTCCTGATGAAGGGACTGAAGAGGTACTGTGTCCTAATGAGGGGAGTGAGGAGGTGCTGTGGTCTGCTGAGGGTAGTAAGGGGGTTGGCGTCGGCTGATCTGAGGCGGCGGGGGGGACGGTGCTGATGGAGGAAGTCGCGAGAGGGGGAGGAGCCAGGTAGGTGATGAGGAGGACCTTGTATTGGATGCAGTATTGTACGGGGAGCCAGTGGAGTTGTTTGAGGACGAGGGTGATGTGGTCTCTGGAGCGGGTGTGGGTGAGGAGGTGGGCGAGGAGGCGCGCCGCATAGTTCTGGATGTTTTGCAGGTCTTTGGAGGTGGGTGGAGACTCCTGATGAACAGACAGATGGAACAAAAACAACAAAAATGGGACAAAAACTGTGACTAAACTCGGATCTAAACCTGGGCTAGACCAGAACTTAACATCAGGACTAAACTGGGCTCAAACCAGGACTAAACCAAGACTCTGATTTTTACTTTGAGTGGTGTCACCTCTCCACAGATCTGACCTAAAACTTGGCCTGGTGGCATTTTCTGCTTGTCTCCATGGAGATGCACGACCAGTCAAAAGTTTGGACTTACTTTTTCTAATTTTTGTTTTTTCTAGATTCTAACTGAAGTCATCAAAACTTAAAATATCTCCAAACTTGTTTTAGATTTTAGATTTTGAAAAATAGCCAATTACCCGTTGCTTTTATCACCGCTTTTGATAATTGGCATTCTATATTCCTGATATAGCACCATAGACTGTATACGTAAATGGACAAAGCTAACCTGCTAGTCGCCGCGTTCCAAACAGGAAGTGAGTATGGGCGCACTTCCGGCTCCACTGATTCTATTGAAAAAACGTCGCCGTGAGCCTCCTCATTTTGGTCTTAAAACGTTCGTATTAACCCGCTCTACATGATCCTTGTGTTTTTATTTCGCTATTGTGCCGTAAATCAAGATATGAACATTAATAACAGACAAATCAGGCGCCTTCTTTCCCCGAGGTCGCTCCCGCTAACATTAGCAACAAGTTTGACTGACAGCGTTGCTAAGCGCCCGCTCCTTGCTAAACCAGCGGTGCGGGCGGGAATTCTTAATATGGAACTGGCTCCAAATTGACCCCTATAGCTGCTCTAGCCTCGATGAGCTTCATTTGACCGGAGCCGAACGCTATGGGTGACGTCACACTCACTTAGTCCACTTCTTTACACAGTCTATACATGGCACAGCTGAATCTTCAGCTGAAAACCATTTCAGGAGACTTCATCATGAAGCTCACTGTGAGAAGGCCAAGGGTTTGCAGCACTGTCCACAAAGCAAAGGGTGAATACTTTGAGGAATTTTAATCTAAAATACAAAAACATATTTAGTTTACTTTTTTTTTTTCCTTCATAATTCCACACATCTTATTTCATATAGTTTATGTCTTGTAGAAAGTATGTAGAAAGTAGTAAACATAAAAAAAAATATTTAAAAAACACTGAATGAGAAGGTGTGTCCAAACTTTTGACTGGTAGTGTAGATGAGTTAAATGCCATATTGTGGAACATTCCAGGCAAAGCAACTTCATCTCCATGGAAACAAGAAAAGTCACATCGTGCACCGTTGAGTCACAGCTGAACTCACTGAACTCTTTTAAGGCGGTCAGATCTCTGTAAGTCTGCTGTCACTGGGGCTAGCGTGTCTCATCCATAATGCAGTGCTTCCTCGGGAACGCATGCAAAATTCAACTGAAAGACACACCACAGAGTCATTGTTTAGCCACTAACCGCTAAAGGCGCTAAAGGAGCTAAAGGAGCTAAAGGCCACGCTACGCTAATGGAGAAACAGTTGCACAATGATGGTGGGCCCTTGGATGTCTGACCTTTGAGTAAATGAACCCAGGAGACGCTAACGCTAAATGAGCGTGTGTGACGACAGGGCTTCTCACATGAAGTGTAAAGAGGAGATGAGTTTCACACAAAGACGAGCTTGTCCGCTCACAGCTCAGCCTGGACAACGATTATTATTAAAATCAACTTTTAAGAGCTTTTGACCATGTCATGATGATGAATTTTGATTGGTCCATGCATGTTTGAGTCATCCTGTTTTGTCCTGCTTTTGAGGCTTGAGTGCTCTGAAGAAAATCTGTTTTTCCCCTGTACCCGCCCACTTTACCTGCGTTTATTCAAATAATTCAGACTCCGGGTCATATGTTCAAAAATACCCTGTATTACTTTTATGGTGCGTGCTTGTCTCCATGGTGAGGATGTTAGTGTTTTTAGAGTCAGGTAAGAGGCAGAGATGGTAAATGGTCACATTTTTACATAGCGCTTTTCCACCTTCAAGTCACTCAAAGCACTTTGCATCAAGGAACACTCACCCATTCACACACACATTCATACAGCAGTGCACACACACACTGGGGGCGAGGTGGGTTATGTGTCTTGCCCAAGGACACAACAACAGCATTCATCTGTGGGAGCTGAAATCGCACCGCCAACCTGTGGATCTGCCCATCCCTAACTGCTTTGCCTTGAATGTTCCATAGTGTGGCTTTAAACAGCCTACCATTAATTTCATTACATGCTCCAAAATGCATACATTTAATATCATTCTATGGAATACTACAAGCAAAGTGATAACATCTCCATGGAGACAAGGAAGGGATGATCCCACCACCAGAAAAGTGACCTAATGCAGCTTTAAAAATGTTCAGTAACAGTAATAATTGTATATCTGCTGAAACCAAGTTTTAAAGGTTCTATATTGCGCAAAATTAACTCTTGTGAGCTTTAACCCATGTTATAATATTGTTACATCACATAGCTAAACATACCTGGAGTTGTGTTTTGTTTCATTCACACGTGTTTGAATGACTCTTTATTATTAGTCTGTCTACATCTCCAAAGCTCAAAATGCTCTGTTCCACCTTGTGATGTCATGAAGTGGTAGTTTTTAAGTTAACAGCTCCTTTTACCTTTAGTTCAGTAGAGATTGGCAATTCCAGGGCTGAGATTATTCAAATGATGTAATGTAATGAAGGTGTAAAGGGTGGAGCACTTCCTGTATTACCACATGACATCACAAGGTGGAACAGTGTGTTTTCAGTTTGAGAGAAGAACTCAGCCTAAATCTGCAGGGTTTGTGTGTTAAACGTGTGAATGAAACAAAACACAACTCCAGGTGTGTTTGTGATGAGGAAACAGCATTAGAACAGAGATCAGAAAACAGTGTAATATGGGCCCTTTAAACTGGCGTCTTTGTCCCTGTGTGAATCTGTTTCTTGTCTTTTGTCACATTTATATCCTAATAATGTTTATATGGAAAAACTTTATTAAAAACACCACGTCTGCTCATAATTTCAGTGGTGGATTCAGTTCATTGATTTAGCGGCTGCCCGCTGTGCTCCCCCGTTTCGTTATGCACAAAACTGAACTCCGCTTTGTGATGTTTTTTACTGGGACAATCCATCTCTGGGAACTCTGTGGGCAAACACATTTTCATAAAAGTAATATTTCCTGTGGACGACATGACAAATTAATACCACTCTGGTTCTTTGCTTTCATCTGCCGTGACTTCCAGGCTGCATTTTGGCCCGGCGGAGAGTGCACTGGCCTGGGGAAGGTACGGGACACGCTAGCTGGTCCCTGGAGCTCCGGCTGGCCCCTCTCACAGACATTTTGGCCCATTGAAGTGCAGTGTTTATGGGCATAGGCACGGCACAGACTGGGTGGGCCCTGGCACCGTCAAAGCGCGACTCAGAAAAACGTGAATTCGTGTGTGTACTCTGTGGTATTCTAAGTTTGTGAAAAGGTTTATGCTACCAGTTTTACACGGGTTTAAAACGTGCGCTTGGTATTGTGAAAACATACTAAAAAGATTGGATTACGGCAGATTTATACCAGAGAACATGTGGTCTGCATATACAGTTACATACTCCATACACTACCAGTCAAAAGAGTGGACACACCTTCTCATTCAGTGTTTCTGTATTTTATTTTAAATACAGACATCAAGTATATGACGGCAGATATGTGGAATTATGAAGCCAGCTTAGCTTTGTGGACAGCGCTCAAACCCTTGGCCTTCTCTCAGTGAGCTTCATGATGAAGTCTCCTGAAATGGTTTTCACTCCACAGCTGTTTTGTTTCATTCACACATGTTTAACACGCAAACCCTGCATATTTAAGCTGAGTTCTTCTCTCAAACAGAAAACACTCTGTTGATGTCATGTGGTAATAAAGGAAGTGCTCCACTGTGTTTTTAAACTTCATAAACCTTCATCAGAATAATTTGGTCAATTGTCAGTCTCTACTGAACAAAAAGTAAAAGGAACTGTTAACTTGAAAACTACTGCTTCATGACATCACAAGGTGGAACACAGCATTTTGAGCTTGGAGATATAGACAGACTAATAATAAAGTGTTACTCAAACATGTATGAATGAAACAAAACGCAACTCCAGTATGTTTTTGAAGAGGTAACAACATTATAACACGGCTTAAAGCTCAAAGAGTTTGTGTAATTTAGGACCTTTAAATAGAAACAAAAATACTTGAGTTGAGTTGTACACTTTGTGCATTGCAAAGCTCAATATTGATCTAAAACAGCTTAAATCAGAACTATTCTGCAAAATGGACTGTTCAGAGCTTTTACTATGTTATAGTTGTTTCCTTCCCATTGAGCCTCTGAAGTTGAGTTATCATAATTCATAGAACAGGCCAACAGTGTGCGCTTCCCAATGGGCCCGGAAATCAGCGGATTTCTTTTTTTAATGAAGTTGTTTTAGATCAGTATTGTGATTTAAAATGTCCAAATTATAACAATGATCCACTGAAGGATGGGTCAAATGCAGGTTTAACCCAGAGACACTGAAGGATGGGTCAAATGGATGAAGTGGGTGCTTTAAACTTTAAAACTGTGCATGTGTGCTGAATACAAAAGAGTAGATTACATGTATTTAGAAGTTATAATCCATATCCTTTTTTACTACCTTTGCACATGTTTGCTGTAGCAGTGATAAACTGTGAATAATGTACTATATAACTCGTAAACAAGCCAGATGCCCTCCCTTTGCTTTGATATATTGTACAGTTGTGTCTCAGTTTTACGCGGGCTGGACTGGTATGTGACACTTTATTAAGAAAACGTTTGTCATCTTTAGTGCCGCTTTTACTCATAGTGGACAGAGGTTAAGGACGAGAGCAAATCAACTTTAACCCCGAGAGAGACGGTCTGACAGGGGAGGCACATACTCCTCATGTGCTTCTGTGAGGAGTGTGCTGTGGACACACGCACAACGTGACAGTGGACTCAGAGCCACGGTTACAAAAGGTGCTGGCTGTAATGTGTCCAAGATGAGATGGTTGTGCAAGTACAGAGGAGGGAGAGTGAATATATGGAGCAGAGGAGAGGGTCAGAGGAGCAGAGGATGCAGAGGAGAGGGGCAGACGGAGCAGAGAAGAGGGTCAGAGGAGCAGAGGAGGGGATCAAATAGAGCAGGGGATGCAGAGGAGAGGGTCAGACGGAGCAGAGGAGGGGGTCAGATGGAGCAGAGAAGATGGTGAGATGGAGCAGAGGATGCAGAAGGGAGGGTCAGATGGGACAGAGGATGCAGAGGAGAGGGTCAGACGGAGCAGAGGAGGGGGTCAGATGGAGCAGAGAAGATGGTGAGATGGAGCAGAGGATGCAGAGGAGAACGCTCGGAAATGGAAAGTTAAAGCCATACTTCGGAACATTCTCCATGGAGATAGATACGTTTAAGCCATACTGTGGAATATATTATTGCCAAAGGAGGCCAAGTAAGAGTCAAGTTTGTGGAGATGCAAGGACACATGCTTTTCTTCGGTGCAATAAACACAACCAAAATGAAAAAAGAAAGAAGACAAAAAACATGCTTGGTTTTTGTCTATTTTTCCACTAAAAAAGTCACATATTATGGCTTTAAGTTTTAGCAATTGTAATAATTCCCTGATTCCAAAGATAAGTCCCATTAAACACTGAAAATCTCATCACTAAATCTGGCTTCATTCTTTGCTCCTAACATGTGTCTGTGTGGTGCATACTTAAGCAAGACACCAATGTCACCAATTTCCAGTAGTTGGTGACATCACACAGAACTGCCTTGATCACAGCCAGGTGTTTCTGATTGCAAACACCTGGCTGCAGGGGCGGAGTCTGAAGTGTGGATACCAGTTAGGCCAATCACACGGCTTCTTATGCCCCCAGGCCCCTCCTCCCCCTCACTCTCCACTTTAGTCCCTCAGACCCCACCCCTCCTCCCCACTCAATCTCTCCTTTAATCCTCCAGACGCCGCCCCTCGTCCCCCCTCACTCTCCC
>KN470991.1:8805-26626 GCA_000787095.1 Periophthalmodon schlosseri
TCCATGGTCTTGTTGTCATAGCTTGTGAAAATGTTTACAAACCTCCTCCGTCCCCATCTCCACCGCAGCAGCACAACTGCCAGCCACAAGTGAAGTAGTGACCAGTGTTTTGGTTTAAGCTGTGTGCCCTTCCTCACACAACTCAACAACACTGTTTATCCAGGCTTGGGTAAAATGGCTGTGTTATATCTCCATATTGTATTTTGTTGCCATTTTGGATTGCCCCACATTCTTTAGTCCTTTGTAGTACCTGATTTCTACTGTCTTAAAAAACTGCTGATGCATTCCTTGCATCCTAATTATTACGACGATCAGTTTTTAAGTTTACAACTTTCAGAGGCCAGAGCGGAGTTTTGTCATCACAGTAATGTTAACAATAACTAGCATGCTAACAATTACTTCCTGCTTTGTAAACAATAAAACTGCTTTATAGATGCATACAGCGGTCTCATTTTACCTTAAAAGCAGCTCTTAGTATATATCTGCACTGGGGCAAGACAAATTTTACTTTGAGTCCCTTCACCATAATCTGAACTGTTGTTGACATCATAATCAGAATGACCCTCCAGACTTGTATTGCAGTCGTAATGCAGTCTACACTGAGACATCCAGATTTCGCTCTCCTCAGACACTTCCCCTTGCTCCTCCAGAAGGGTACCTAACGTTTTTAAGCCATTCAAGAGACATATTCCCCCAGGCGTGTTGGAAATCGTCCCCAGAGCATCCTTTACGTGGGACATTCCCCCATGGAGGTTTAAAACAGATGCTACGTCCCTAACACATGCGTTATAGGGGATTAATAGGCCACTCTTATAATAGACTACTGTTAACTGAGTTCACAGTGAGTATGATTATGATTATCCAATCAGAAAGCAGAATGAGCATCACATGACTCTCTCACTTGGATTGCCAGTTTCAATGCTGAAAACCAGCTGGTTTAAACCTAAAATGACTTTCTCTGATCTGAATCGTCGCTACCTAAACCCCAGCACCTGCAGCCAATCATTGATGAGTGCGACTGCAGCCTCTACAGCTCAGTGAGCGATGTCTGGAGGTCCTGAGCTTTTACAGGAGACATGGCCTGGCCATATATACTGAGAATGAGACAAACCTATTTGTCCTCTATCTGCAGGTTAAGGCACTGGCAACCCAGGTTACCCTGTGTGACTGTAGTACCTTTTTTAAACAGTTCCTTGAACTCAGCTGTCATTAAACTGTATTAACTAGCATATCGCTCTCATGCATAGTTATTAAAGCACATTTGTTTTCCTCATATCATGCGGTCTTTTTTGCAGTACCTCCCCATGGGTATCAGCCTCCAGTGACAGCTCGCCGTCGTTTGGAAGAGCTTCTCAATGAGAAACTCTTAACTCTAATTGTCCCTGCAATGCTTATCAACGCTGCCAATCCCAACTAGAGCGGAAAGACACAGCAATTTCCCCATTACAGCGGAGGAGGCAGAATGGAGGAGATGAGGGAGCACGGGTCTCCAGAGAACACAGTGCAGATGGCTTTATTTCCAAGTTCAAAAAACACAAGCAGGAGGGACGAATGCATACACGCGAGCTAAATCACAAAGTAATCATGTCCTTGTACAGATGGGTAAAGAACAGAAAAAATCCAAGTTAGAAAATAGTGATTCCCACACTAGATATCGTACATGTTTCTCAGTTGATGTCATATGATTAATTAAAGAGGGGTATTACACTTCTATGGGGTAAACAACACATAAAAAAGTGTTTGACGCTCTGTCTCTCTGATGCTTGCTGTTCTGCGAGGGGAGGGCTGAGCCTTTGACAAACGTGGTCTCGTATACCTAACCAAAATGAGGGTTAGAATAGTGCCCAGGAAATCACTCAAACATGCGCGAATGATTCAGAAAACCACTTCAGGCATGTTTTTGATGAGAGAACAACGTTAAAAGATGGTAGAACGATCGAAAAAGTTGATTTTGCATAATACCCCCTCTTTAATTAAAGATGCACTATGTAGCTTTTTTTGGGGAAAGTTTGCCACCAGCTTGTCTCCATTGAGATGTTATTGTTTTGCCTATGTTTAACCTGACTCTAGCCAGACTGATATGTGTAACCCTCTGAACTAAGCTCTACACATCAATCTAGGACAGTGCTCGCTGAAAGTGATCGGAACTAATGATCGAAGCATTCAAACAAATACTTCACGTTGATTGGTAGAAGCGTCACAACAGTGGAACAAGGCAAGAAATCAAACTTTGGTTAAATCCAGTAGAGAGAATAGCACAGGCATCTTACCCATCCACAAATGCACAAAGTGCTTCCCTCTTCATGTTTTTCACAAACAAAATAGTCTGTATTTCCGCTATAGGCTGAAATACATCTGTCGGCGTCACCATGTTTGTTTTGGTTTGTTCAGTGCTGGCTTCTGCCCAAACCACAGTGCTGCCCTGTGACTGGTCAGTCTCAGGACCTATCACATGTAAACTCTTCAGCTGGAGTCAAACAAGACGGATTCTCAAGAGTTTGTGAACTCACAAAAATTGCTTGCTGGCAAGCACAGTATTCCACAGTATTTATCTCCATAGAGATAAACAAGTGACATCTCGGCCACGTTAGATCTGTAGAGGGGCGACCCTGCTCACAGAAAGCATTTTTTTTCAAGGTATTTTTGCAATACAAATCCATAAAATGGAAGAAATGCAAAATAGTCACAATGCATGACATGCATAAAAAAAGCATTCGGTGAAACCCCCGCCTGCAAAGTTACGCATTGTACCTTTAACAAAATGTAAAATTATGTGCCAATTCTGTACATCCAATGAACTGACCAATAACAATTTGAGTCTCGTACACAAGGAAAAGATAGTGGCTTGAAAACTACGTAAAGACATTTCAAGACTTAGTTAAAAAGTAAATAAATTACTAAAATAAATAACTGAAATCAAGATCATTTTGATAAATAAGTTTGTGTTGAAAATCAAGTCTTTCCCTTTGTATCAAAAACAATGCACTAATTACAAGTTATTTTAACTGTTTGCAGCATTTACTCTGTCAACACACAATCAGTTAGCTTTTGACCTGCTTTCTCCCACCCCTCCCCTCCAAGGCCACAGGACACAGCATCAGTGGGGCATTAGTTTGAATGAGCTGAGCTCATGGCTGTTTTAAACCACACTGACCCCCCTCAGTCAGATAAGAGCTACACTGGCACTCCACTTTGATCTCACAACAAGGGCCCGTAGATAAAGGCAACTTTCCATAAACTGTGTTGCAATAGACTAGAGGATACAATTATATGAAACAAGTGACAAGTGGGTTTGATTTTGTATGTTTTATGCCAAGGGGAGGCAAGGGAATGTTTCATAATAAAATGTGATGCAACATTTAATCAACTTATGACAAAAATAGTTGAATACAAATTCTGTAGGATACCTTGTAATGAAGCTGAATTATCACAAGTTTTGAGAATGTGGACAAAAATAGAGCTAGTCATAGGTTTTTGATACGGTCAAGCACAACTAGTACATTTATACAAAAAATGAAAGTTCTATTTTTACTATATTATTGAACAACAAGCTTGTTTAGTTGCTTTGTAAGAGGCATAGGTGAGTTTTAGTCCTGTAGCCAATTTTTATTTTTGTTCCAGTACAGATATATTATAGTAGCAACTTATGAAAATGAGACCAATGTCCACTTTCTGCGTCTCATTATAGAACTTTTTAATTCTCTGTGAAACAGGAACTACATTGTTTAGCATGCTAGTTGTTGTTATTTGATATACTGCATAATGTTTTAGATTTTTTAATAATTCTTAATATAATATAATAAACCTTTTTAATTTCATTATAAATAACATAACACTTTCTCTTTCTTTTATAAACTACTGTAAACTTGTTTCTTGCAGCTACATGTAAACATCTAATCACAGTTTAGATTTCATTCCCAAATATGTCTCTCCACCAGTATACCTCATATCCCAGTTTGCCCCGCCCCTTCTGTGCCAGTCCTCTGATGGTTATGACAACAATGGCGTCTTGATAACATCTCTTCATGATCTAAAACCCCCAAACCTGTGCTGCAGTGCTATCTTACCCTGATACGATTAATGTATTTACTTTTATTCTTAAGGTATGTTTATCCAGACTGTCTATAGCTCAACTTGAGAGACCCAAGCTTATAAACGATACTGTTATAGACCTATGGAGTTTAGACTAGCACTGCCTACACTACTGTATTATCAAGGCAGACATCTTTAAGTGTCTGCTGTCTGGCTCCACTAGGCTTATCAGGTCCTCATTGGCTCATGCAATTATAGAAAAAGTGTGTAGCCACGCGAGATACTCTGAAGCATTTGTGTATGTGTGTGTGTGTGTGTGTGTGTGAAGTCCCAAATACGCACATGTAAAAAGGCAGTTAGCAGCCCACTTCAGATCAAAATAGACCAACTTAACCTCTCAAAGTCTATATGGGCAGAGGTGGATGAGAGACAAAACTGTTCTAGTATCAAAACATTACTTCAGTTGAATGTATTAACAAAACTAAGGATTGACTGGCTACTTGCAATATTATTGTCGGGTGGTCAGAAGAAATCCTACATATTCATTTATACTAAACTGGTATCAAGCCACTCATTTCAACAAGTATCAATCACATCAGAACTAGTAAGGCCAATGGCACACATTCGCTGCCATGTTAAGTCAGTGTCATGCTGCGTTCAGACCGGGGGGTCAAAAACGCGTTGGACGTCTTTGTATTTAAGGGCAGACGCCTCCAATGCCTCCGTCCATGGTGTCCGTTGCAGTCTGCGAGTGCCTTTGGATGTTTTGTTTTCCTGGTCTCTTTGTGAACGATGGCAGACCATAGTTTTCTAGTTAGCAGGTACCGTTTACCTTTTGTTCAGTGTAGAGTAGAGTAATTATCCAAATGATTCTAGTGAAGGTGTATGGAGTTTAAAAACAGAATGGATGCACTTCCTGTATTACCACATGACATCACGAGGTGGAACAGAGTGCTGTCTGTTTGAGAGAAGAACTCAGCCTAAATACGCAGGGTTTGTGTGTTAAACATGTGTGAATGAAACAAAACACAACTTCGGGTACGTTTGTGATGAGGAAATAGCATTATAGATCAGACAATAACGTAATATGGGCCCTTTAATTACTTCCCATTGCAGTCTGTGTGTTGTACTATTAGACCATGTGTTTGACACTAATGGTATAAATGTGCAGTTAGAATGAGGTCACGGCCAGCAGAATAAGCAAACAGCCATAGATGAGAGCAGAGATTGTGAAGGTCTGTTGGCCTGATCCCTTATCTGACGCCTCCTCTGCTCACCTCCACAGCACAGGAAAGTTCACTTCGAGCAGAGAACCGTGCATATAGTATTCAGACTACTAACCTCAAACTGTCAAGGGGTTTAATGGAACAAAGGTAGTAGAAACTAGAATTGTTTAGGGCTGGCATTTGAGTCTGTGGATGCATTGCTGGTATCTGTAACGCCAAACAAAAATGAAAAGGATAAAAGTTGTGATTGAAACACACAAATAAAAACAACAAGTAGATTTAAGTTGATTTTTTTGTACTCCACCATATACTAATATTCCTGAAATACCAAAATACTCAAGAACTTAACAAAAAAATAAGACTTTCTAACCACCAATCACTCACACAAACACTCATTGAACAACATTCAAAGTAAATGTTTTGCCAATGGGTGTAAAGGCAGTATTGCTTGCTACTACCAGAGATCAGACTATCAACCTTCAGCTTAGAGGTTGAATATCTCTTCTTACTTAGCCGCTTTTACCTACATGTACGATGCGTTATCCTGGCTTTTCTTAACTTGCCTTTTCACACCATAACAAATAAGGCTAAAAACAATAGCTTCAAAGTTGAGATGTATCTTAGCGGCAAATTGAATTTATGTAAACTAAAAAATTACAGTTTTGAGGTCTATAAATGTCCAAAATGTGCTAGTTTCTATGGAGCTATAGCTTTGCCTAGAATATAGTATCGCAATAAACATATTTATTTCCATGGAAACAAGCAGGTTGCAGTGCCAGGCCAAGTTACAGGTGTAATCTGTGGAGAGGCAACCCCGTTCAGTTTTTCAATATATTTTTTAGCAATTAAAACAGCCATAACAAAATAACACTGTGTGACATTTCAGGCACAGCAGTAACATCTCTATGGAGACAGCAGATGACATGATCTTGCAACAGAAAAGTTACATATTGCACCTTCAGATACATTTTTGGACTCAACAAGCAATTAAAAGTGAATTCTCATTAAACAGCTCATTTGTGGGTTTGTACGTCTTTAGCTCCTCACCTCCTCTAGCCTGCCTCCTGTGTCAGCCTCCCATTGTGCGTCGTGACCAGGTGCGAGTGAGCAGATAAGAAGTACGGCTGCCCTGTGGTTCAAAAAGGTGAGGCTACGGCGGCCCAACTCTGCCCCCCGGCCTTCCGCTGGCATTTCCAACCACAGCTTATCAACACCGCGCTGAAAAGCAACCCGACCAGCAGAGCCACGGGGATTTGAACCCTCAACCTACCACCCAGGACCTAATAGACACGAGCAGACACAGGAGCACTGGAGCGCTCCTCTGTAGGGGTAAAAAACAGTCACCTCTCGCCCTGCTCTGCTGCGATATCCCCATTGAAATGCCAGGCCCCGGATACTCTATAGAAGCATACATACAAACTACACATTGTGACATTTCAACACTTTAGACTGAATTGGCCTCAGTTCTTCAAAGTTGCACAGATAGAGAAGTGTCACTGTTAAGCTATGCCTTTATCAAACCAGACCGATTCATAAAGTAGATATTCTTTTCGCTAATAGGTTCTCGACATTCAGATATCTGATGTCATGATTTCAGATGGAGGGCAGGGACTGAAATAATTCAATTAGTGAGTCACTGTTTTTGAAAGATATCCTAACACATAGCATTTGTTGGAGATTGAGTCCAGGCCTGTCTGGATATTTACTATATCGACTAATCATTCAATAATTGATAGATGAGCAGCACCTTTTTGGTCTCGCTGCTTATTGTAAGTGCCATTTCTTTGCAGCTTTTTAGTTTTGAGGAACTTCTACTTTATGGGGAGTACCATAACATTTGAACTGTTGAGGTCGACTCGAATAAATAACATGTATAAGACTCATTGTTGATACTAAATGAGTATCTTTAAGAAAAGGCTTTACTGTGCCACAGCAGTAAACCCTTAATATTATCTTTAGCGCAGCCTCCTCTAAAACAGTTAATTGTTTTGTTATCGTGACAGGCCTAGAAACTCTCCAGCTCAATTTTAAACTAGTGACAGTTTAGATTAGAATGTTATGATGTCCCGAGAATCCAGCCTACTGTTCCTTAGCCTTGGGCAGCTAGTAATTCAGGAGGTGATTATTTGCCCTCTCACCTGAAGGTCGGCAGTTCGATCCCCACTCCCCACCAATACACACTGATGTCAAGTCCTTGGGCTCGACCCCCAGTGTACAGCGGTATGATATTAATGTGTGTGAATCGGTGAGTAGTTCATTGTTGTGAAGTGCTTTGAGTGCTGTTTTATTAGTCTGTGTATATATCTCCAAAGCTCAAAATGCGCTGTTCCACCTCGTGATGTCATGAAGCAGCAGTTTTCAAGTTAACAGCTACCGTTTACCTTTTGTTCAGTACAGAGTGGCCATTCCATTCCAAAACTAAATATGGTGATTTGTTTTATTGTGGAAAAAGTGGCTTTGAAATGTGCTTTGCAATGGTTTTGCAACATTTTTGAGTTTCATATCTGATCATGTGGAATGTTTTGTTGAGGTGAATGTTGTTAGGGCACATATCAGGAGCAGTTGTTAATGGTTGTTTTAGTTCATTAATATGTCATCAAAAAACATATTACCATATATTACCAATATTAAGTTATTTTATCCTTACGATATATATATTTGTGCATTCAGTTAAATTAGGACATTATATAGAGATCTGGATTTTAAAAGTCTTATATTACGTGGAATTGACTCTTGTGATCTTTAGGCCAAGTTAGAACGTTGTTACCTCATCAAAAACATACTTGGAATTGTGTTTTGTTTCATTCACACGTTTGAGTAATCCTTTATTATTAATTTGTCTACATCTCCATAGCTCAAAATGCTCTGTTCCACCTTGTGATGTCATGAAGCGGTAGTTTTGAACAGCTACCTTTTACCATTTGTTCTGTACAGATGGGCAATTCCAAATCTAAAATTATCCAAATGATTCTAGTGAAACACAGTGGAGCACTTCCTGTATTACCACTTGACATCACAAGGTGGAACAGAGTGTTTTCTGTTTGAGAGAAAAACTCAGCCTAAATACGCAGGGTTTGTGTATTAAACGTGCGAACAAAACAAAACACAACACAACTCCGCGTATGTTTTTGATGAGGAAACAACATCATAACATAGAAATAAGCTTAATTAAATACTTTGGATATATCTTCTTTGCCTTGAATGAATGACATGTGGCATCCAATCTGCTTCTCCAACCAGCCACCACCAATCACACACTTACACACAATCGTACATATACAAGCTCTAGGACACAACCACAGTAGTCAACAAAATTAACACTGCAATGTAACCCCAGGTGCCAATTTGTACCTTGCTACCGACCCATCCATCAACCAATACCGATCTTCTAAACTAGCTAGCCCAAAATGTCAACTGTGTTTTAAAAGTGGCTGGCATGCACCTCACACTTGGCTGCCTCGCTGTATTCCATGTCTATTTAAAGCGCTCTTTCTGACTGATCTGTTATATAATGGAAGCGACTTGTAAATGTGATTTCCGCTGGTGATGAGTGTCGGCGCACTAACTGGTCCCCTGATAACCCGAGTGTGAACTTATGAAATTCATTGTGAAAGTCAAACTTGACAGGATTGTGTTTCCATTCACGGGTGCCACCCAAACTGCTGCAGTCAACATTTGAAGCTTTATGAAATTGGTAACTGTTGACATCTCGTTACTGTATATGAATAAACCCAACCCAAACATAACCCGCCCTTACACACTATCCTATATAGGCTGAAAGGATTAAAGGGGAGATATTATGCATTCTGGATTCTGTATCTGTATTAGGCTGTGCAATTGTTTGAACTTTAATCAAGAGCAGATATTTTTTTAATGGAGAGAAATACAGCCAATTGTTAGTCAGTAAAAGCATGTGGTTTGGAGCAGAGTTCAGATTTTGAAGGTATACGTTTTTGCTACTTTTTGTGTTAAATGCCACTGATTAAACTAAATGTCTATATTGTTTGTACTCAGGAATTTAATCATTTTATTTATTTAGAATCAAATAGAAAATTGGAATAATAATACGCAGGAAACAAACAATAAATAAAATGTATTATTTATTTATTTGTTATTTATTTGCATATTGCCCAGCCCTATTTTGGCCTTGTACTTGTTGTAGTTCTTCAAAAAAAAAATAGTACATTCTGGGTCATATAAGATTCAACAATTTCACAATTAAATTTTTCGACAAATAAAAACACATTATAAAAAAATTTGCTTGCTACCGTTTGCCATTTGCTAATGGGTAAGTGACGGAGCTGGCATCATCGCCTTGTGTTGTGATGGTATTCTGAATGAAGTATAGGGTTAAGGAGCAGGCGAAAATTGAATTGAAAATCTAAAATTTAAAATTGCACAAAAAACTATGAATTTGACTTGCTGATATACTTGATATAACCCTGAACACGGTAATATTCACAGTCAATCCAGTGCCGTTTTTGAACAGCCCAGCCCACTGCCATGAGGGAGCGATATATGATCCAGGTCATTCATCTTAATTGGACAAATGAGGCCCACACTGTGAGCTGTGAAGGAGCCCCTATTACGCTGCATACTAAGATGTGTGTGGGAAGTGAAGAGGGAGCCCATTCAGAAACACTAACTGAAACAATCTATAATGTTTGCAATTAGGATTTCTTGAGCAATATATGAAGTTCTTTGACTATTTTTTAATAGATGATCAAATTATCTCTCACATTTCCAGGTCAATTCCGATATTGATACTTTGGCTTAAAGTATCTGACAATATACTTTTTTCATCCTACCAGTTCGGAATCTTAAGTACACATTTCTTTCTTTAATGCACAAAAAAACTTAACTGTAACTTTCAAGGGTCCGTCACCTGCTTGTCTCCATGGAGATGTTATTGCTTTGACTGGAATGTTCAACAGTATGGGATTAAATGTATCTATCTTGCATTTATTTAATTACATTTGTTCTTATTACTCAAAAATATCTTCAAAAACATGCAGTCTTACTGAGAGCGGGGTTGCTTCTCCACAGATCAGACCTGTAACTAGGCCTTGTGGTGTCAGGTTATTTCCATGGAGATAGATTTTTATTTATTATTATTTTCTTTAATTGTAAGCCTTTGTTGTATCCTGGAACCAATATCTGAACCTGTAATCTTTTGTATATTGGATTTATTGCCCTATACCTGTCATCAATTTCAAGTATTGGCATTTCACTTTATGTGTAATAATCAGTTTGTATGGCCTAACAATTTATATACTGCAGTCAAATGAAAATCATAATTTTAGTTGGTGCATTCATCAAATCGCAAGGACTGCAATCATTTAATAGAAAGCCCTCTGCAAACAACAAAATATATATATTGTTATATCTTGTAGTGCCTGTAGTGTAGATCTCTACAAACATGTTCTGAAATGCCTGGAATTCTTGTATTAGTTCAGCAATCAAATGTTAAAATCGCTGTAACAGATTTTTACTGTCTTAAAAACATGAAAAAAGGACGAGTTAATTTTAAACGTTGCAGTGGTCCAAAGTTATTCCTCACTTACTGTATGCATTCTGTGCATCCTAATATTCACCATGATGAGTTTATAAGCGCTTTTCACAACCCTCAAAGACGTGTGCGGAGCTTTGCTGTGATGCTGAAGCTAACAGCAACTAGCATGCTAACGCACACTTCCTGATTATTGGACAATAAAACGCGTAATCATTAGATGCAGACAGCACGCAGCAGACATGTTTTGACCTCATGAGCAGCGTTTATAAGATATAGCTACTAGGGAAATTTTGCTCAAATACATGGGGCAAAATTGGGGACAGGGCCTTTAACGCTGGAGTTGTTTACAATGTGCCCTCTGAACAGAATCTTACTTTTTAAAATATATCACAAATCTAAGTTCGCAACACAATTTAATTATGTTCCCAAATCGTGCTGCCCTAGTCTTTAGCTCTCAGGGCGCTTGAGTGAGTGAAACACGGCGGCACATTGTTGCATCTGCTCCTCGTTACAGGGCGCTAATGAACGCACGTGCGCTCCACCTGGTTCACTGGAGCATGGGTGTGTGGGTGTGTGTGGGGGGGTCTGGCCTTTCCCAGCTCTTCCGTGGTAAAGGAGAGGGAGGGGGAAAAAAACGGTCTCAAGACAAACAGTGCAGCGCAGCCCCCAGACACTCATATGACAACGGCCTAATGAAGGTGAAGCTCCTACTGCGTGTGTACCTGCAGACACATGACTCATTACCAGGCTTTGAACATGGGAAAGGGCACGCGGGGCTTTAAAGCAGAGCTGGAGGTTTACAGTTAGAAGTAGGGCTGAACGAAAAATATCTGACAAGCATTGCAATGGCGATTAGATTTGCGAACTATGTTTTAATACTAGGATTCTGTTCAAAGTTAACATTTTAAACTCGTCCAGAAGAATTGACAAAAAATGAACTTACAAACTAATAAGAATCACATTTCAGAACATGTTCATACAGTTCTAAACTACATGGCTTAGCAGTTTTATGCAGAATAGGATAGGATATTTTGTTAATTGTGGAGGAAATTATGGTACTTAAATTGAATTGAATCCATTCAAATTGCGATTTTGATTCGATTGTGAGTTTAAACTTTCAGAAGTTTAAACTTTCAGTGTGTAAATTGTACCTGCATTTTGAAATTTTTGGTTTCAGTGACATAGGTAGAGGTATTTCATTTTAGAATATTGGCACTAATGCATGAATCATGATGAACTAATGCATTAACTAATGTACCATTATTATAATGTGTTCCCAGAAATTTTACCACAGGCACAAGAAAATCTGTCATATCCACTTAAAAGTTCTGCACCTGATTTGTGCAAAACTAGTTCATTCTTAACTATCTGCAGTGGTCCAAAGTTATCCTTCACTATCCTAATGCATTCCGAGCATCCTAATTATTCACCGCAATGAGCTTATAAGTGCTTTTCACAACTTTCAGAAGCCAGAAGAGTGGAGTTTTAACGCCAACAGCAACTAGCATGCTAACTACTTCCTGGTGCGTGAATGATAAAAATGCTTCATAATTAAATGCAGAAAGCACAGTGGCTTTATTTAAGAGCAGCTTTTACTATATATGTACAATTTCTACTTCAGGTACAGCCCCTTTTAAACAACTTGAAAAACTGCGCTCACACTGCTGATATTGTATCATCATCAAAACCCTATAGACTGCAGATTGTAAACAATTTTGGCCTTTGCAGTTAGGTAAATTGTAACCATTAAAATTGTGATTTTATTATTGATTTGAAACCTACAGCATAGTTTTGTCCCCTGGCAATTGGGCTATTCTTAAATTAAATCTGAACTCAAGGTTATCCTCCTCCTGTACAACCCCGAGATAAGAAGAAGTTAAATTAGTCTCATTGGTCTAAATTAGTTTACTTGTGGGTTTAGCTGACTCAGTGGAGCCAAGGACTCTAATCAAATGAAGGCGGCCATTTTAGAACAAGGTGAAAGTCATGTGACAATGGACTTAACCTAATGTATTGTTTATCAGGGTCCCAAGCCTGGTGACAGTAGCTCTGTTGGTTAAAGATGTTCTCCCTTATCAAATTGTTTTTTTGAATTTTGAATTTGAAATTTTGAATTACTGATACAATGTGATCATTTCTTGATTTTAGAATTCTACATCAATATATCACCATGGATAGTATATAGTATTGCATATTATATCGCATTGAATTGTAATGATCCTTGTGATTCCCAGCGTTAGTTGGTATAGTCTCTGCTTCAACAAATGCATTCTGCAATTTAGTGTTGTCATGATACAAAAATTTCAAACTCGATACTAAGGAATAGACTCAATACTCAATACCGATTCTGATACCAACATTGATAATAAAAGCCACTATTTAGACAATAGAATGTGATGTGAATGTGGTCTTATAGTTGTTCTAATACAGCTCAAGATCATTCTAAAAATCATTCTAAAAGGTTCATTTCTGGCCTGTGAATATAACTTTTGTAGTATTGCTACCTGTTTAAATGAGTATCTAGTTTCGATACTAATGATGATTAGTATCTGATTTTTGATACTTTTGACAACGCTACTGCTATTGCCTCATTTAATAAGACACTTCCATCTCTTCTAGTGTTTGTTTATACTGAATAGATGAATAATCCCTTGACCTTGATGTTAAAGGTGCACTACATAACTTTTCTAGTGGAGGGCATCCTAGCTGCTTGTCTCAGGAGATGTTATATCTTTTCCTGACCAAGTTACCAGTTTAGATTAAGTTTACTGCCATACTGTGAAACATTCCAGGCACCTCCATAGTGACAACTAATCGATACTAAAACTAATATCGAAACTAGAGGCTCATTTGAGCAAGTGTCGATACCACAAAATAACACATTAGCAGGACAAAATTGGTTTCAGTATGATTTTGAGCATTATCAGAATGAATATAAGACCTCATGCTAAGATAAACAGTATTTTTTTTTTTGTAAAAGAAAATTACATTCTATTGCTAAAAAAGGAGCATTTTTATCTTCATTGTGTATATAAGTGTTAACATATTTGTTACTTTCATACCTCCAAATGTTACTACTATAAGCATCAATTGATAGATACACAGTAATACAGTAATACACATCTGTTAAACATGTTCCTAGTAAAATTAAAGGGCAGATAATGGACAAATCTTAGTAATTAGCACAAGCAGCGTCAAACACTTAGCTACAGCTGTCTTCACTGTCCCAGGTGAGGGAGGGGTCCCGTGGGTGTAGGGTTCAGTTTGGAGAGGGTCATCCTGTGTTATCTGGGAATGTACAAGTGTGAACCACATAAGCACATTCACAAGATTTGAGGGTTTTTAATTTGAATATACTCTGTAGGTCTCAAAAGGGTGTATAGGGTGAGACATTTTTAGAAGAGGTGACTGGTGCTCTTTGAAATGTAACACTGTGTGACACTAACTGGCCTGGGCTAAAGGGTTAAAAGGTGGAGTTCTACTTTGCTCCTTTTCCACTTAGTGCAGTTAGTAACTTGTTAAGTCCATATTGATTGGTATGCTCCATTTATAAAGAAATTATATGTTGAAAGTAGGTATTGGCTATATCAGCTAAGGTGGTTCTGACCAAGCCAAGCTCAAGATCTAGAGATGGGTTGCCGAGCACTGTACAGCAGTAGCTCACTGCTCCTGACAGGTTGCCCCAGCGGCACTGGTTGAGGGATGGGTCAAATGCAGAGAATGAATTGGCTGTCTGCAAATGGGTTGTCTGTATCGGAAAAATAAAGGAAAAAATACCACGGGGCTGAAAAACATTGCGGATTTCTGCAGAATCAATGGGCGAAGCACTAAACTCTGTTAATCTGAAGTGAGATAAATTTGATTTTATTTGTAAATCATAGGTGGCCAAGGAGCTCCTTTGTTTCACATGTGTCACTCAAAAAAAAAACAATCTGATTGCACGGTCATGTTTGACTGGGCTTTAGAGGCAACGGAGAGCGTGGGGACCAGACTGATATCAATTTGTATTAAAAAGACAGGTATCATTCTGGATTTGCCAGGCAATGAGAGTTGTGAAAAGCGCATATAAACTCATCATGGTGAATAATTATGATGCTCTGAATTCATAGGGAAAGTGAGGAATAACTTTAGACTGCTACAAACTGTTTCAAATTAACTTATTCTGTTTTTCACATTTTTAAGACATAAAAGATACAGTGCCTTCAGCTTGCTCTGTTCTGACCTCACTGAGCTAAGAGTCAGACCCCTGACCTCTTGCCTTTAAAGCAGCTGACTTTCTGACCATGGAGCACACTTGACACTGAAGCTATAAATCCAATTTGATTTTATTGCGAGGTTACAGGCTATTACAAACCTCTTGTTTTTGAGCTGATTTGAGGGGAACATATGTCTTTCCACTTGCAGCTGTGCTAGAGGCAATTATATTTAATTCAACATTTCTTGGACTTGTTCGCTCGATAAATAGTTTTGTAGATTAGGGCCCAGGTGTTTAGAACAACAAACATCAAAGCGTTCCTGCCCCAGTTAAAGCCTGAATCACCATTGTTATCTGCTATGACTTTGCTGCTACTTTCAGACTACAGGAAGCCAGCTCTAATTGGCCTGTTACTGTCAGGTAGGGGCCCCTGTAGGCAACCAAGCCCAAATCAGTTCAACAAACCCTATCAGGTGAGTAGTCAGAAATGAATGTGTTGGTCTCCAAAACTTTGGTTAAAAAAATCCCATAAGGTATAACACAAAAATACAGGTCTGACTATAAGAATTATTATTACCTCACTTACTGCTTAGAATTATAGCTGAAGAAACATTCTTAAGCCCGCCACACACTACAAGATTTTAAAATCTCAAACGACTTTTAAATATGCGACAAAACGCGCACAGCACAGACACCAGAATCATATGAGATTTTAAATCTACAAGTGCAAAGACTGGAGCAGGATATGGCAGCGAAGAGACCGCATACAACGAGCTATCAAAACTATAGCGCACCTCGCATCAGCTTTTTCCTGTCCAGAGTAAAACAACTCACTTTGAGATTTTCCAAAGATCAGAGCATTGCACTTCTACTTTAGATGCAAGTCAAAACTGTGTTATTATTTGTGAAATCTGCTGCAATAGTTCAGATACATTCTTTTAATGCACAGAAGGCTGACGATTAATGCACAGAAGGCTGACGATAAACTGTACAGGAAGTAGAATTGTGTTTGCTGTAGCAGCAGCTACTTGGATGTAAACAAAACCATGTGAGGAACAATTGTTGCCTTTTTACTTTTTAAAGAACTCTTCAAACTGGATTAATAGCGCTGTTTTGTGGGCATATTCTAATGGATAATATGGATGGTAATGCGACAGTTTAATTTTCGCTATTTCCTGAGTTTGTATCTTATGCCTCTGTATCTGTCACTCCATCTGCCCCTGACACACTGTTTTATTGGCTGGTGCAGTGGTGGTGATGTATTGTGGTTACTATGATGCTATGATGGTTAATATGAAAGGGCAGCTCAGAATCGCACCAAAACACCAAACACATGAGGAGCACAGTGGATTCAAAATCATATACGAAGATCCAAAGTCGTGTCACACCTTCCTGAAATCGGGGAGAAGCAAATCGCGGTTTAAATCTGGCAAATCGTCCTGTAGCATGTAGTAGGCTTTAGTAAAGTTGAGTTTGTGCAATAATATATTTTTTTAAATGTCAAAAATCAAAACAAAACTTGTTTTTTGGGTAAACAAAAAACAAAACTTGTTTTTTGTTTACCCAAGACGCCTCTAAAGAGGCCCCCCAAAAGTCTGTAATGTGCATTGTTTTATCATAAAGAAGACATAGTTGGGGCCCAACAAGATTATTTGTGCCCAAGGAACTTTTTGAATTTTCTGCTACACCCAAGTTTGAGATTTTGGTATTTTGACTAGTACTGTGTGTCTATCTCTCTGTGTTTGTAATGTATAAATGAGAGAATCCTCCATTTCCTGAAGCGTGTCCTCGTTGACAGCCGTGTGTAATGGCGCTCGCTGGGGCTGGGGCCGTAACAAAACTCCTAAGTGCTCCTTCATTTATTATGCAAATGAGCCTCTTTTACATCTGAAGGCCATTTTGTAGAAAACGGTGCAACTACAAAATGTTCCTGCATTTGTGATCAGTGTTGGTTGACTCTCTGTATGTGTAACAAAAATATTATAGAAACATTTTGATTCATAAAAATAATGCAAGAATTAAATCACTTACACTAGAGAGATTGGCGAATTTGAATCAACAACCTAGTTATTTTTGCTCTACCACCAGAGCCACTGTATTCCCAAGTAGATCCGTACATGATGGCCAAGCTATTTAGGTTATAATAATAGTAATGTTTAAGTTATAATTTTGTGTTTTGGTTCTCAATCCAATCCAATCCAATCAGAAAGCAGAATGAGCCTCACATGAGGCTGAAATCCAGTTGGTTTAAACCAGGACCAAAGGACTCTCTCTGATCTGAATCCTGCTAAACCCCAGCACCTGCAGCCAGTTATTTATCAGTGCAAGTGCAGCCTCTGCAGCTCCGTGATTGAATTCTGGAGCTTTCACAGGAGCCATAACCTGTCCATATACTGAGAAAAACGTGTATGTGTATCTGCAGGTTAAGGCACTGGAAACCCAGGTACTTGTGATTTGTAATACCATTTTGTTTGAAACTGTTAAGAGTGCAAACTATACACAGTTTAAGTTTCTGCCAAGTAACTATAGAAATGTATAAAATAACAGATCAAGTATTATCAGACAGCTGCTATTAATCTGTCAGTACATTAATTGATTGGCCCAAGCCTTAACCTAAATATTCTGATGCTCAAACCAGTACATATTCCGGGATTTATCCTAAATGCAAAGTAAGGGTTGCTGGGGATGAAACATCAATAGGACATAGTGACAGTAGGTGGTAGACTCACTTAGTTGGTAGAGGGTTTTTCCTGGGGTTTATCTGACGGTTGGCAGTTCGAATCCCTCTCCTGACATAAACATGCTTGGTACAGGGATCAGATCCCTCGAGTGAATACTGTCGTCGTGTCCTTGGGC